>JAHIAM010008936.1:0-11444 GCA_021605205.1 Aegilops longissima
TGCGGTCTGAGATGCGGTGACCGGGATCAAGAAGCTCATTTCGGGGTGACTCGACTTGCGTCCGAAGTAAACAAAGATTATCGAGTCCGTTGATGGAAGCCTCGTTGATGAAGTGAAAGCTAGAAGAGCACTTTGGGCCTAAAATGGAACATGTTCCAAGAGCTCAGAATGATATTCTGATGGCCAAAGTCGTGCCTCAAGTTACCTGGAACCAGGGTTTTTGTGCTCAAGCTGACTCAACCGATTGTAACACCATCAAGCTGGCCGAACAAGAAGGGAAGTTGATTTCGGTGACTACTTCGGCGAGCTACGAAGCCGCGCGAGGTCCCGGATCAACACCAAAAATCTTGAGGCGATCTGCTCGACAAGCCCTAGGGTTTGTTTCGTTGACGGGCGCTCCCGACAAGTTTTTCTCCGGCAAGCTTGCGGGAACATCAAGCTCGGCTGAGCCGCAGTTCTTGCCGTGAAGCGGATGTTCCCGGCGGAATGTGCCTTTAGTCCTTGTTGTGAGCCGCAAGCTCCGGCATGGACACAGTTGTCCATTTCCTTGAGACGGAGAACTTCCGAAGAGCAAGAAGAAGCGGAAAGAGTAGCCCGGCAGTCAAGTATGTACCGGTTTGTCGACAGCAATGCAGAAGAAGACTCAACGGTGTGAAATTGAAGTGTATTCACGGGAAGATGGACGAAGCTGTTGGCGAGATACGAGGCATATGTGGTCACCACATTGGCGCAAAACACTCAGCAAAGCTTTCGGCAAGGTTTCTTCGGCGACAGCCCTCGGGATGCAACTGCACAAGTAACCAAGTGTGAGCGTGCGGTTCCATTCAAGCGATACACCAGCCAGCTCAAGCTCTCGGGCGATCCCTTTATCCTGGCCATTTTTGATGCAGGGGCTCGACATCCTCGGCCCTTTCCCGAGCTGTCGGGGCTTTGAGTACTTATGCGTTGCAATCGACAAGTTCACAAAGTGGCGGAAGTGGAGCGATGAGGAAGGTGACAGCACGATCGGATCAAGTTCTTGGTCAATTGTTTGCCGTTTGGGATTCCTAACAGGATCATCGACAACGGCACACAGATTCTGACCGCACCTTCATGCGATCGTCCAAGATCTTGGCGCCAAGGTGCTGCAACATTGCTCATCCGAGAAGCAGCGGTCAGCGGAGAAGGCAAGCTTGAAGTGCTGCGAGGACTCAAGACAGAACTTTCGACGAGGCTGCACAAGTGCGGAAAAGCTGGATTGAGGAGGCTGCGGTGGTTCTTTGGTCGTCGGACGCGCCGTCGAGCCACGGCGGACACCTTCGCTCTAGTCTATGGAGCGAGGCAGTTCTCCCCACGGAACTTCGTATCTGGGTCACCTCGAGTACTGCTTATGATGAGCTTGAGCAAGAGCAGCTGCGACAAGATGGCTGCTCCTTGAGAAGACCGTCTTGAGCTGTTATCGAGCTGCTCGTTACCAGCAAGCTTTGCGCCCATACCATAAAGTTAGTGCGGAAGTTTCGAGGAGGCGACCTTGTTCTTGGCGCGTTCATCCGCCAGAATTCCAACAAGTTGGCCTTGAAGTGGGAAGGCCCTGTCGGGTGAAGCGAGTCACTAGGCACTGCGCTGTCATGAGACCGAAGATGGCATTCGGTGAGCAACTCTGGAACATTGAGCATCTTCGTAAGTTTTACCCATAGAGGCGGTTGCGGAACCTGTTCGGCAACCACCTTATACAAGTCTTGCCGATGTTGCATGTAATCCTTTGTACAAAGCGAGCGCAGACCCGTGCATAAGTAAAGCTCATGTGTTGCACAACTTGTCAACTCATGCTTTCATAATCCTTTTGCATGTGTTATCTAACATTTTGTGCAGCATCCACACCGGTAAGCAATAACGGCGACAAGGCTCCATAACTTTATTTTCTCTTCTTTCTCTTTCTCAAAGAAAGGAAGGTTCATCCACCCACAAGTTAGCGGGGAAGGAGAAGATAATGGTGTGGGCCGCAAGCGTCGCTCGAGGAAGTATCGCCTTGCCGGAAGCAAGCGACAGAAAAGCTAAGTTGCCAAAGTTTGAGCAATCAGTTTTAAATTTTTAAGTTATCTTCCTCGAGCGATAAGTACTTTGTATGGAAAACATGCATGCGCGGAGGAACCAACTCGTAGCTAGTTTAGCCCTTACTTTGTTTGAGTCCGCTCAACAACTTAAGTGAGCTGCAACTAGTTGCGACAAGGTTGCTTATCGAGGCGCGCCCTTGACAAGCTCTTGACGTTCCTTTTCAGGCTTCGCAAAAGGTGCCAGCGCCGACAAGTTCCCTAAAAGCGTGGGCACAAACATACAAAGGAAGGAATCAAGTAAAAAATAACATTGCAATCGTTGCCTAAGATAGAGTATATTACAAAATAACTTGTCAGAATCTAATAAATTGTTCTCTAAACATGATCAGCAGCGACAAGGAAAGATAAATTGGCGGCCTAGTCTAGGTCTCCATCAACCGCTTGATCTTGCCCACCTTGTCCACAATGGGTGCGACAAGGGCTGGCGCCTCCACATCGGCATCTGGCGGCAAGGATCGAGGGCGCCGTTGAGGTTGAGGCCTGGATTCGGAAGATCACCTTCATCAACACCTTACGGACAGCTCCGCACGATCTGCGCGATTCGTCGGCCAGCTGCTTTGAGGATCTCTTCCGGAGCAGCGAGATCCGTCCTGCGCCCTTGAGAACAGGCTGAGCTTGGCGCTGGGTTGGGCGCTCGTCGGAAGAGTACCAAGATCCACCATCCCGGCTCCATCAGCTCCTTGTCGATGGCGGGCGGTATCCAAGACCCTCCGTCCGGTGCATCACTTCTCTTGAAGGTGTTCGGCGTCGTGGCACTTCGTCGGAACTCCTCGTTGGTCTTGATCTTCCCGGGGCCACCTCCCGCTCCTTGGGCCATCCGGCGTCTCCATCAAGGGTGGCAGCTTCGCCAAGATCTGCCTTGGAGTCCTTGGCGGCTCGAGCTCTTTATCCTCTCGGGAGGCGGCCTGCAACTTCGCCAAGAGTTGGGCGTCCTTCCTTTCGTGCTTCGGCGGCCGAAGCTCTTCGCCCGCTCTTCTGGGTGGCCTCCATTCGTCCTTTGTCTCCAACTCCTTCTTGGCGGCCTCGGCGGCTGCGGCGTCCTTTCCCTTGAGAGCTCCGGGAATTGATTGCTTTCGGCAGCTCTTCCTCGCTTGTCAAGGTTGATCTTCCGCTTTCGGCTTGCCTTCTTCCGGAATAGCTTCTGCCCGGCAAGCCGTTGCTGCTCCTCGACCTTCACCTTCTCAAGGATGAAGGCTATGCGCTCTTCCAAGTCGCCCCGCTCTTACCCATGTCCGGAGAGCTTTTGGTTGGCGCCGGAGCTCTTTGGCCGCTTCTCCATTTGCTCCCGCCCTTGCGAAAGTGCTTCCGGGACTCCCGGCTTGGCCGGGCCGGTAGAAAACAACAGCTTCTTCGGCGGTGCTCCTCCTCGGACTTCCCTTTTGCTGCTTGGCGCTCAACCAGGCCACCCAGGGCGAAGCAGCTCTTTCAAAATTCCCCCGGCCCGGCGCCCGGGCTCGGCCCGGGGAAAGCTTGATGAAAAGCCGTGCGGCCTTCCAATAAGCGCCGGGCTGGGGCTCTTGAACTGGCGGTGCACCGGTGGCGGAGGATCGGCGGTCGGGTGGCGCTGGCCTCCTCGACCTCGGTCGTCGATCCGATCCGGACCCCTCGCCCCCTTTGGCGGCAGCCTTGGCCCTCTTGGCGGCCGGACCCCGGCGCCAACCTCTTCCTCCATGGGGCGGCGTTTGGTGTTGCCGCGCGTCCTCCTCTTGGCCAACCTCGGTCTCCATCGGCTCTGCGGGGATGGATCGGCGAAGGAAAAAAGAAAAACGTCAAAACCAAATGTTGAAAAAAAAATAGAAAAAAAGGCCAAAAATTTTTCGGTCAAAGGGATTACGCGATGGGATCTTGGGTTAGCCGGAAGCCTTCCTTTCGGGAGAAACTCCCTTGGGGGAAGGAAATTCTCCCTTGGGGTAGTTAAGCGGAAGGAATTTCGGGAGGCGGCTTGGGCACTCGATGAGGCTGCTCTGCTCCTACACAAATCAAAAAGTGGATATCAGCAAGAAAAGGAGCACCCATCCCCTAACAAAAATAAACCATTACTTGCTGGGGGCTTGTTGGGGGCTGCTTTGAGGAAATTGCCGGGTCCGGCAAGGGGTCTCAGGTCGCCTCCTTTGCCAGGGGATCATCTTGATACAACCACGGGGTCTTGGCTCTCCGGCGCTCTGGGACCAGCGCCCTGAAAAGGAAAAGTTCAGAATGAACAAATCAATACAAGACAAAACAACCAAATTGAAGAAATACAAACACAGCATAGAAGCTTACTCTTCTTCTTCCTTCCCGGGCTGGCGGAGAATCAAATTCGGCTCGCCTCCGGTGCGAAGAGGGGAGGTAGGTTCCTTGGCCGCTTGGCGGGAGTGGCCGGTGGCCTAAGAAGATCCGCCTCCCGGTTTTGGGGTGGGGTGCTCCGCAACAGTGCTTGCCTTGATGGAAGCGCGTCCCTGGCCTTCGGCTTTCCCCGTCTCCGCCCGTCACTTCCCGGCCCGGAGGCGCCTTCTTGGTGGGCTGCGGGCTCCGCTTGGACGCTACTTGAAGGTGTGGAGGGGCCCTCGGCGGACTCTCTCGGCTCAACCCGGGCTCGGCCTGCTCCTCCTGGCCCAAGCTCCTCTCGTCGGCAAGGCTTGCCGCCTCTGCTTCCCTGCCCCTCCACGGTGAACCCGGTTGGCCCGGTCAGCCTTGCTGCCCCTCCTCCCTAATTGGTCGCTGCATCTCGGCGTCGGTGGTGTCGCGGGTGAGCCACCCTGCTCGTCGGGCGGATCGGCACTTCCCAAGCTATCGAAGAACTGCCGCTGGCGTCGTCCAAGAGCTCTTGCCGGTTGGAGCGATCCCATCGAATCGCCGGGCATCATAAGCCGGAATCGGTCGGCGAAGAATTGTTGCACAATGGGGGACCCCCTCGGCAACCCACTCGGGGTGATCGGGTGGTGCTTGAACAACTCCGGAAGCATTCTCCAACTCCAAAGGCGGTGAAATTCCGTTGAGGCCAGGCGCAACCTCATGATATCCATTGGGGTTTTGGAACTCCCAGGTCTCCTCCTCTCCTGCAAGGGAAGCGTCCGGTGAAGAAATCTCGCCAAGCTGCGCCTCGGTGAAATCCGGCAAGCTGGCGCGAATCCGGTCCGGCAATCTTCAACCTAGCATCCTCGGCCCAATTGCTCCAATCTTGCCGCGCACTATGGGAGTTTAGGTTTGGGCATGAAAGGGCTGCGGGTTCTCCTCTGATCCAACACCAATCGGCTCTCCCTCCTCCCACTTGCTGGGAGCTCTCCTTCCAGATAAGTTCTTTCTTGCCGATCCGGAGATCCAAGCAATCCCCTCCGGCAAGTGGCTCTCCCTCTCCGGCCGGGGCATGAAATGGCGGAAAAGGGCTACGTTTGGGTGGACTCCGACAAAGTTTTACAGAGGTGTGCGAAAACCGCCATTCAGGACAGCGTTGGGGTGAAATCAAGGAAGGGAAAAGTAAGGTTTTGATATATAAAAGAACTTCGAGAGAAGAAGGCGAGCCCCAATAGGGCCTTGAAGGGAACCCGCTCAAAGGGACTCGATCCGGGGGGAAGTACCCCCGTCTTGTGGATCTTCATGTCTCCGTCGACGGAAAGGTATGCCTCCCTCGGCTCCTTGGCGTCGGTTGGGGGAAGACCCGCTCCTTCCGCGGCCCCTGAGCGCCTGCGCCTCGGCCGACTTCCGCCCTTCCCTTGTCGGCTTTGAACCATGGCGGAGGTGGTGGAGAGACCGGCGGCGTTGATGGCGTTGGTGGCGATGGGGCGGGCGTTGCTCTCTTGAGCTAGAAGAAGGGGGGCGGCGGTGGTTTTCAAGATGGGACAGCAAATGGCGAGGTGGGCGACCTGCCCATTCCCCTTTTTGGAGGAAGAGGGGCGGACGTTTTCCATTTAAAAGCCCCCGATCTCTCCCGCGCCACGTTCGGCGCGTGTTGAAGTGGGGGGGTTGGGTCGAACAAATAACGGCGGCGGGCCGGCTGCAATTTTGGGCCGGCCCAACAGCCTTCGGCAAGTGTGTAACCCGGGCCGGGGCTCTTCCGGTGTACTAAGTAGGGGTACCCTGGTATCCCGCTGCGGGCAAGGATTCTGACCCACCGGCGGGGCTTCTAGTGACCGCCAAGGTCCTCTGGTTCCTTTGGAGCCATTCAAGAACAAAGTATTTAAGCCAAAGACAAGGCCCGGCAAGAGGGCTTGCCGGGAAGGCCCCTCAAAGGCCGGAAGACAAGACCCCAAGAGGAGCTTGCGGGGGAAGGCCAGTGGCGACAAGCTTCAACGCGACAAATTAGCCCGGGTAAACGCTTCTTTGGGCGACAACCTCTCTTCATCTCCGCTCAGCTCATCCCCAAGCCGGATGGGGACCATTCCGGGTGCGTGTCAAGAAGGCGTGCACCCGGAAAGGATGGCGGCCGCGGGAAATTGCCATCGTGGGCCGGTGGGCGCAACGTGATCCCTTCCCTTGTTTAAGGCGACATGGGCGGGCATTTAATGCTTTTGTCCCTTGGCCGAGTTAGGTAGAATACCTGTACAAAGTAGTTTACCAACACCTTTATTTTATTTTAAGCCCTTGTCTATGTTGACCTGTTGGTGACCCCTTGAGCCTATAAAGAGGCCCCCAGGAAGCGTAGAAGAGGTTGGCTGGTTCATCAAGGACTAGAGACACTCAAGCTAGGTTTTGGTCTCATTGCTCCCTAGCAAGAACACAAGATAATCAGACAACAGCGGTGGGTATTTCTCCGGAAGCTCGAAGCTGGGTAAACCCGGTGGCATCCTCGATCTGCCTTCGTGCAATCCCCCCCAGAACCAAAGGGACTCGGTCCGCGGTCCCATAGGTGTTTGGGTCCGATCAACTTCCAAACCGGGATGGAACGATTCCAGGCTCTTACAAATCTAAAATTTGGGAAGGTAGAAATCAAGAAAAAGAGCACGGTGTTGATGGTTAACAAGACCACCCGTTTTAAGAAAAAAAGGCAAGGGAAAGAAAGTTAACCAAAGAAGGAAGGCAAGCAAGTTCTTTCTCCTTGAAAAACCAAAGCTGGACCCAACCTAAAATTAGTGCTTCTCACCAAGGGAAATGGTCCTTAAGGCGGAATTGCCCCAAATATTGGCGGATAAAAGGATGGCAAAGTGAACAAAGGTATTTTGAATAATGTTATGGATGTGTTTCCTTTTAATGCTCATAGTGGCGCCTAGATATTTGATCTTGGTTATGTTGCTCATATTTGTAACTTTCAAGCTGGACTTGGGAATAAATGAAAGATTGGCTAAAAGGGCGAGGTGGATGCGTTGGGAATGGTTCCAAGGTTCATGTGTGCCTTGAACGCTATCTCTACATCTACCTTTGGGATTAGTTTTAGCCTCAATAATTGTTTTTGGTGCCGGCTTGAGCATGAACATTATTCGGATCTTGTTTATTTGAGATGGTTTTCATTTAAGTGGAGAATAATGGTTGTTCTATTTTATGATATTATCTTCGTGGTCATACCCTTATGAATTTAATTTTGTTGAATCTTGATCGTATTGATACAATAATTAATTTAATGCCAAAATCCCAAAATTGATAATGATAGTTAACACTTTTGTTTTGCCGTTTGATCATAAATTTTAAAGCGCTTGGAAGAAACCCATCGGATGGACTTTTGGAATCACTTGATTTGCCATCTTTGATACTTGGAACCTGCCTTGGGTAAATGACTAAAACTCCGTTCTCAAAACAATGGGCGGTTTGACTTATTGGAAATAATACATCCCGATTGTTGGAATCCGATGAGTGTTGAAGCATCGGCCCGTATCGTTATTTTCAACCTTTGCCCGAGATGATTTGAGTAGGTATGGGTATTTCTCCTTGATGAAACCAATCTAAAACATTTGAAAAATTCAAAAATTTTCAAGTGAAGTGGAGAATTCCTAACAAGAAAATAAAGTTTTCTGATCGATGGTAAGGTGAATATTTGAGTTGGTTTTGGCCTTCATTTAAGACAATTTGGAATTGTTTCCCAACTCCCCCGGAACACCCAAGCAAATGGTGTGTCCGAGCGTTGTAACCATACTTTATTTAGATATGGTGTGTTCTATGATGTCTCTTACCACTTACCTTTCGTTTGAGGTTTGGTTAAAAGGAACCGCATTCATTTAAATAGGGCAAGTCTAAATCCGTTGAGGGCGATTCCATATGAACTATGGTTTGACAAGAAACCTAAGCTGTCATTTCTTATAGTTTGGGGATCGATGCTTTGTAAAAAAGCTTCATCCTAATTGGCTCAAACCCCAATGCGTCTTCATGGGATACCTAAAAAAACTATTGGGTTATATGCCCTTGATCGGCTATATCTCCCACGTTCGAGGCAGAATTAGAGCATAAATTGAAAACAATTATGAGTGAGGTTTAACAACCCATGTAATAAATAAGGAAAAGATACATAGTTTGGCTTGATTAAACCCTTCTTAAATAAACATCCATCATTGAGTACACCAAAAGGTCCGACTCGGAACCAAAATAAAAGAATACCCCAAATGCTACGGATCCCCGATCGTCCCCGGCACCCTCGATCATCGGGAAAAAGACACATAATGTGACCCTTTTCCTCGTGAACTCCCCTTGAGCTCGGTTTCACCTGCTCATCAGGCCCTCAACGTTTGGAAATCTAGAGTCAGGGGACTCAACAATCTCCACCAGCGAGATCAAGACTATTTAAGCATAGGAAGGCGGAGTAGTAAAGGTGGAGCGAAGCGACTAGCATATATGGTGGCTACATCACAAAGAAGGCGAGAAGAGGAGCAAAACGGTTGTGAATAGTAGCGATCAAAGTGATCCTGAACTACTTTCAGACATAACTCCAACACCGTGTTCCTTTCCGGACTCCGCGAGAAGAGACCATCAGGTTACACCGATTGATGTGTATTTTATTTGGGTCAACCGGGTTTTCTACAACGGACATTAACAAATTCCCTTCCCCATAACAGAACACGGCTTTGAAAGATATTACCCTGCGGGTGTCCCAAAGCCCATTATAAGCTCTCACGGTCAGCGAAGATATTCCTTCTCGGGAAGCCGATCAATCTCGGAATCCCGGACTACAAGACATTTCGGCCAATAAAACAAGACCAGCAAAGCCGCCCGATTGTGGAAAATCCCGATAGGAACTGCCATATCCTCTTCTCAGGGCACACCCGGGATGGGCCAAACGTCGGGTTGGCAAGACCCTGATTGCCCAAAGGGGCCGGACATCGCTCAAGTTGGACCAGCACTCGAAGGAAGCCGGCCCGGGGTTAAAATAAAAGATGACCCTCGGGCTCGCAAACCCGGGGAAAAAAAAAGGTTGGAAATGGTAAAACCAAAAGTTGGGCCCTTCTTGGGGAGTCTTTCCAAGCGAACTTAAAGGGGTCCCATAAATCCCCAACCGTGAAGGAGCAAAAATCAAGGAACATAACACGGATGGCGGAAACTAGGGTGGGAGTGGAACAAAACACCAGGCATAAGGGGGCCTTCCACCCTTTACCAAGTATATAGATGCATTAATTATAGCAGATATATATTGTGATATCCCCAACAAGTAAACATGTTCCAATCAGGAACAACATCTCCATGTTCAACAAGGAACAAACTTCAACTTCACGCAACTATAGCGCTATAAGAGAGAGCTGAGCAAGCGGTAACATAGCCAATCAACGGTTTGCTAGGAAAGGATGGTTAGGGGCTGACATGGCAATATGGGTGGCATGATATAGCAAGTGGTAGGCATCGCAGCATAGGCATAGCAAAAGAGTGAGCAACTAGCATAGCAAAGATAGAAGTGATTTCGAGGTATGGTCATCTTGCGCAATGTTCTCAGAGTTGTCGAAAGCTTGATCCTCGTAAGCGTTCTCAACAGGTTCCTCGTTCACGTACTCGTCTCCCGGCTCTACCCAAAGCAACAACACAAACAAAGGAACCACAATAAATCACGGTGCAATGCACAATCAACATGATGCAAAACATGGCATGATATGCGAGATGTGATATGCAATGCGTATCGCGCTCGGAAGGAAAATGATGAACCAGGCATCAACTGCAAACCAAGTATGCCACTGGAAAGATGAGATGATTTCGGTTGAAATCGATATAAAGATCACGGAATCGGATGCACGGTTTGCAAATGACAAGCAAAACAAGAATGGCACAAATCGCCATTAACAGCATGATGCCACTTAGCAAGCAACAATAAATTAAGCTACTGCACCCAAACGTATCAACAAAGCACATGGCAGTGATCTACACAAGATGCTTGACAAAAGATGATCACTGAGCTACGGCTAAATCACATCATAACAGGTTCAAACAAGCATGGCAAAAGTGCACAAAATATCAGATTTGGACATGGCAAAAACAGCATCAGGTTGCAATGTTCAGAGCAAAAAAACTACATGCTACAGGAACTTATAATATCAAAACAAGGCATGGCATGAATCAAATCAAAGCATAGAACAAAAGTCCCTTACTGACCATAAGCCAAAAGGATCAGAAAATATAGTAACACCCATGTCAATATTGAAAGTTTCAGTTAACAGATTCAGCAACATGACATGTCAAAAACTGATAACAAGTAGGCATGTTTACAAGCTCAATACACTCACTACAGAGCCTTATATGAAAAACTAAGAATACATACATCCAGAAGACATGGCATAGAAGACATACATGGCAAGAACAAGAACATAGCATATACGGATCAACCACAACATGCTTGGCAAAATTGAATAACATGTAAACAATCTGCCAGGAAACATTTGATAGCAAAAGTAGAGCTCGATTGACTCGAGCTATGGCACTCCATAATTGCAAACAAAGGCATGGATGGATAGAGCAAAACATGTTTAACAAAACACCCTTACTGAAGTATCTCAAAATATGCATGGATCTCTTGGTAGCATCAAGTTAACATGGCATCAAAAATCAGCTAAACAGGGCTGAAAACAGCAACATCAGGACACCTACTTTGCATGCTTGTGCTAGTCACCACATAGATCACAAAAATACATGGCATACACCCCTGGAAAGATGGCATGGCATATTACAAAAAACATGTAGGACTCAAATTCATAGGGTGCACACATCAATCATGGCAAAAATAACAAAAGTGCAAGTTACTGTTAGAAACGAAAACTAACATCACATAGCCCTCTTCCACAGCATTTCGGGCATCAAGATGAGCTCAAATGAAAATGATGCAATCAGATGAAATGATCTACTCTTGAGAGCGAACATTTTGATATATTATCGCGCAAAATGGATCTCTGAGATGCAAAGTTACGCTCGTTGAAAATGCCACAATTATCAATGAGATAAAAACTTGGAAGAAATATGAGGGGAAGAAGGTCA
>JAHIAM010008937.1:0-13132 GCA_021605205.1 Aegilops longissima
AAGTATCATTTAGCGTTTTGATCTATTCTCATAGATCTTGATGCTCAATGTTTAAGCAACAATACAGGTTTTCACTTGAAAAACACTTTTCAAATAACCCTATATGCTTTCAGAAATTCTACATCATTTACGATCAACAATATGTCAACAACATATACTCATCAAAATTCTATAGTGCTCCCACTCACTTCTTTGGAAATACAAGTTTCTCATAAACTTTGTATAAACCTAAAATCTTTGATCATCTCATCAAAGTGCACATTCCAACTCGAGATGCTTACTCCATTCCTTAGAAGGATCGCTGGAGCCACATACCTTTTAGCATCCTTAGGATCGACAAAAACTTTCGATTGTATCACATACAACTTTTCCTTACGAAAATTGGTAAGGAAACTCATTTTGACATCCATCGCGATTTCATAAATGCAGCTTATGCTAACATGATTCCGCGGACTTAAGCATTGCTACGGATGAGAAAATCTCATCGTAGTCAACTCCTTGAACTTGTGAAAAACTCTTAGCCACAAGTCGAGCTTCATGAAGCGGTGATATTACCGTCCACGTCCGTCTTCTTCAAAGATCCATTTATCTCAATGGCTTGCCTGTCGGGCAAGTCCACCAAAATCCATGCTTTGTTACGATACATGGATCCTATCTCGGTTCATGGCTTCTAACCATTTGTTGGAATATGGGCCCACCATTGCTTCTCCATAGCTCGTGGGTTCATTGTTGTCTAGCAACATGACATTTAAAACAGGATCACCGTACCACTCCGAAGCGATGCGCGTCCTTGTCAGTCCTCTGAGGTTCGATAGTGACTTGATCTGAAGCTTCATGATCACTATCATAAGCTTCTTCTTCAATTGGTGTAGGCGCCAGGAACAACTTCACGTGCCTGCTACACACTAGTTCGATGACGGTTCAATAACCTCATCAAGTCTCCACCATCCTCCCTCAACTTTTCGAGACAAACTTTTCCTCGAGAAAGGACCCGATTCAAGAAACAATCCCTATTGCTTCGGATCTGAATTAGGAGGTATACCCAACTGTTTTGGGTGTCCTATGAAGATGCATTTTATCCGCTTTGGGTTCGAGCTTATCAACTGAAACTTTTTCACATAAGCGTCGCAGCCCCAAACCTTTAAGAAAGCGACAACTTAGGTTTCTCCAAACCATAGTTCAAGCGGTGTCATCTCAGCGGAATTACGTGGTGCCCTTATTAAAGTGAGTGTGGTTGTCTCTAATGCCTAACCCATGAGCGATAGTAGTAGTCGATAAGAGACATCATGAGTGCGCACCATATCCAATAGGGTGCAACTATGATGTTCGGACACACCATCACACTATGGTGTTCGAGGCGGTATTAATTGTGAAACAATTTCCACAATGTCTTAATAAGCGTGCCAAAGCTCGTAACTCAGATACTCATCTCTATGATCATATCATAGACATTTTATCCTCTTGTCACGATGATCTTCAACTTCACTCTGAAATTACTTGAACCATTCAATAATTCAGACTTGTGTTCATCAAGTAAATATACTCAACATCTACTCGAATCATCGTGAAGTAAGAACATAACGATATCCACTCGTGCCTCGGCATTCATTGGACTGCACATCAAAATGTATTACTTCCAACAAGTTGCTTTCTTGTTCCATTTCTTTGAAAAGCGAGGCTTTTAGTCATCTTGCCCATGTGGTATGATTTGCATATCTCAAGTGAGTCCAAGCGATCCATTTGCATGGAGTTTCTTCATGCATATACACCAATAGACATGGTTAGCATGTCTCAAACTTTTCAAAAGCGAGTGAGTCAAAGATCCATCAACATGGAGCTTCTTCATGCGTTCTATACCAATATGACTCAAATGGCGATTACAAGCAGGTGGTACTATCATTACTATCTTATATCTTTTGGCATGAAAATGTGTATCACTACGATCAAGATTCAATAAACCATTCCTTTAGGTGCAAGACCATTGAAGGTATTATTCAAATAAATAGAGTAACCATTATTCTCCTTAAATGAATAACCGTATTGCGATAGACATAATCCAATCATGTCTATGCTCAGCATAATCACCAAATGACAATTATTCAGGTTTAATACTAATCTTGATGGTAGAGGGCGTGCGATGTTTGATCGCATCAAAATGGAAACACTTCCAACACATATCGTCGACTCTCCTTTAGCTAGTCTCCGTTTATTCCGTAGCCTTTTATTTGAGTTACTAACACTTAGCAGCCGAACGGTATCTAATACCACTGGTGCTACTAGGAGTACTAGTAAAGTACACATTAACATAATGTATATCAATATACTTCTATCGACCTTGCCGACCTTCTCATCTACCAAGTATCTAGGGTAATGCTGCTCAATGGCAGTTCCTTATTCGAAGCACTTAGTCTCGGGTTTGGGTTCATCCTTTGGTTTCTTCTTTGGGCGACAAGCTGATTTGCCGTTTCATGAAGTGCCCCTTCTTGCCCTTGCCCTTCTTGAAACTGGTGGTCTCATCAACCATCAACAATTGATGCTCCTTCTTGATTTCTACTTTCGCGATGTCAAACATCGTGAATACCTCAGATCATCATATCTATCCTGATATGTTCTGAGTTCATCACGAAGCTCTAGCAGCTTGGTGGCAATGACTTTGGAGAAACATCACTATCTCATCGGAAGATCGAACTCCCTCGATTCAAGTGATTGTTGCACTCGAGACAATCTGAGCACAAGCTCAGCGATTGAGCTTTTCTCAATTAGTTTGCAGGCTAAGAGAATTGTGGAGGTCTTATACCTCTCGACATGGGCACGAGCCTGAAATCCCAATTTCAGCCCTCGAAACATCTTATATGTTTAGAAAGCGTCTTTGGTGCCTCTACTCTAAACCATTTAACTAAACTATCACGTAGTTATCAAAGCGTGTATTTCGATGTTCGTAACATCCACAAGCAGCGTTTGGGGTTCAGCACACTTGGCGGTGCATTAAGGACATAAGCTTTCTCTTGTCCGCATAATCGCTCTTCATCTTTCAACTATATTTTCTCTAGGAACATATCTAAGCAATGGAACTAAGCGCGAGCTTCGACATAATTTGCAAAATTCTTTTGAGTATGTTCAGGATAATTAAGTTCATCTTAGCGAACTCCCACTCGAATAGACATCCCTCTGGTCATCTAAGTGATTACATGATCCGAGTCAACTAGGCGTGTCCGATCATCACGTGAGGCGGACTAGTCATCATCGGTGAACATCTTCATGTTGATCGTATCTACTATCGACTCATGCTCGACCTTCGGTCTCTGTGTTCCGAGGCCATATGCATGTACATGCTAGGCTCGTCAAGTAACCCTAAGTGTTTGGCGTGTGTAAATCATCTTACACCCGTTGTATGTGAGCGAAAGAATCCATCACACCGATCATCACGTGGTGCTTAGAAGCGGCGAACTTTATAGCGGTGCCGAGTTAGGGAGAACACTTCTTGAAATTGTTGTAAGGATCATCTTATTTACTACCGTCGTTCTAAGTAAACAAGATGCATAAACATAATAAACATCACATGCAATTATATAGTAGTGACATGATATGGCCAATATCATATAGCTCCATTGATCTCCATCTTGGGGCTCCATGATCATCATAAATCACGGCATGACACCATGATCTCCGTCATCACTGATCTCCATCATCGTGTCTTCATGAAGTTGTCTGCGCCAACTATTACTTCTACTACTATGGCTGCGGTTAGCAATAAAGTAAAGTAATTACATGGCGTTGTTCATTGACGCTTAGTCATACAATAAATAAAGACAACTCCTATGGCTCCTGCGGTTGTCATACTCATCGACATGCAAGTCGTGATTCCTATTACAAGAACATGATCAATCTCATACATCACATATCATTCATCACATTCTTCTTGGCCATATCACATCACATAGCATACCACCGCAAAACAAGTTAGGCGTCCTCTAATTGTTGTTTGCATGTTTCTGTATAGCTGCTATGGGTTTCTAGCAAACGTTTCTTACCTCATAAAACCACAGCGTGATATGCCAATTGCTATTTACCCTTCATAAGGACCCTTTTCGCCGAATCCGTTCAGACTAAAGTGGGAGAGGCGGCACCGCTAGCCACCTTATACCAAGTGCATGTCGATTCAGTGGAACCTGTCTCACGTAAGAAATCCGTGTAAGGTCGGTCGGGGCAGCTTCATCCCACAATGCCCGTCGAAACAAGATTGGACTAATAACGGTAAGCATATTGAACAACATCAGCGCCCACAACTACTTTGTGTTCTACTGGGTGCAAAGAATCTCACAATAGACCTAGCCCATGATGCCTTTGTTGGGGAGCGTGGCGAGAAATTCAAAATTTTCCTCGTGTCACCAAGATCTATCTATGGAGAAACTATGAGGGAAGGAGAGTGCATCTACATACCCTTGTAGATCGCTAAGCGAGAGCGTTCAAGAGAAGCAGAGGTTGAAGGAGTCGTGCTCGTCGTGATCCAAATCACGGAGATCCTAGTGCCGAGCAGACGGCACCTCCGCGTTCAACACACGTACAGCCCGGTGGCGTCTCCCATGCCTTGATCCAGCAAGGAGAGGAGAGGTTGAGAAGACTCCATCCAGCAGCAACTGTGGCGTGGTGGTGGTGGAGGCGTGGTAATCCTGCAGGCTTGGCCATGCAAGCACTGGGAAGGAGAGAGGTGTCATGGGGAGGAGGGGGCGCCAAGGCTTGGGTGTGGCTGCCTCCTCCCCTCCACTATAGGGGGCAAGGGAGAGGGGGGCGCATGTGCCCCTTCCTCCAGGAAGGAAGTGCGGCCAAGGGGGAGGTGCCTCCCAGAGTCAAGTGGAGGCCCTCCCCTTAGGGTTTCCCCTTCCATGAGCATGGGCCTTGGGGGCTGGTGCCCCTGCTCTCATTAAGGCTAGGGCGCCCCTACAGCCCATGCTACTGTGATTGGACGTGGTGGAACTATTTCCGGACCTCCGGACCCCTCACGGAATCCTCCGGAACCCTTAGAGCTTCGGTGTCACAATCTGAAAAACCCAAACTTTTAGGAACCGAACAACAACTTTCCATATATAAATCTTTACCTCCGGACCATTCCGGAACTCTCGTGACGTCCAAGGATCTCATCAGGACTCCGAACAACATTCGGTAACCACATACAAACTTCCTTTATAACCCTAGCATCGCCAGACCTTAAGTGTATAGACCCTACGGGTTCGGGAATCATCTGAACATGACCGAGGCGTTCTCCGGTCAATAACCAACAGCGGGATCTGGATACCCATGTTGGCTCCCACATGTTACGATGATCTCATCGGATGAACCACGATGTCAAGGACTCAATCGATCCGTATACAATTCCCTTTGTCTAGCGGTATTGTACTTGCCGAGATTCGATCGTCGGTATCCGATACCTTGTTCAATCTAATTCTTGCGAAGTCTCTTTACTCGTTCGTAACACATCATCCCGTGATCAACCCCTTGGTCACATTGTGCACATATGATGATGTCCTACCGAGTGGGCCGAGAGATACCTCTCCGTTTACGGAGTGACAAATCCGATCTCGATTCGTGCCAACCATGAGACACTTTGGAGATACACCATAGTGCACCTTTATAGCCACCCAATTCGTTGTGACGTTTGGTACACCAAAGCATTCTCTATGGTGTCAGGGAGTTGCACAATCTCATGGTCTAAGGAAAGATACTTGACATTAGAAAAGCTTTAGCATCTGAACTACGATCTTTGTGCTAGGCTTAGTATTGGGTCTTGTCCATCACATCATTCTACTAATGATGTGATCCCGTTATCAATGACATCCAATGTCCATGGTGAGAAACCGTAACCATCTATTGATCAACGAGCTAGTCAACTAGAGGCTTACTAGGGACATGGTGTTGTCTATGTATCCACACATGTATATGAGTTTCCTATCAATACAATTATAGTATGGATAATAAGCGATTATCATGAACAAGGAAATATAATAATAACCAATTTATTATTGCCTCTGAGGGGCATATTTCCAACATGTAGACATGACCTAGAAGCTGTTTCGGTCAATAACCAATAGCGGAACCTGGATGCTCATATTGGCTCCTACATATTCTCGAAGATCTTTATCGGTCCGAACGCATAACAACATACGTTGTTCCCTTTGTCATCGGTTATGTTACTTGCGAGAGATTCGATCGTCGGTATCTCAATACCTAGTTCAATCTCGTTACCAGCAGAATCTCTTTACTAATTATGTAATGCATCATTCCATAACTAACTCATTAGCTACATTGCTTGCAAGGCTTATTGTGATGTGCATTCTAGAGAGGGCCGGAGATACCTCTCAGAGCAATCGGGTGACAAAACCTAATCTGAAATCGCCAACTCAACATGTGTAACATCCCAAATTTTCAATTTGGAATGTTATACATTAGGTCATCATGCATATCATATTTTTCTCGCATTTTTCCGATCCTAGAAAATTTCACGCATAACTCAAGGACCCTCGGAGAGAAGTTGGAAGTTTCATTATTTTCATATTTGGGATTTCTCAAATTTTGAAAATAGGATCATTTAGTTTATTTAAATTATCTTCATAAAGTTTTTCTTATAAAAATTTCAGAGAGAGAATAATATGACTTTCCCAACATTTAGGAAAAGCGAAGGTATTATAAATAAATCAAATTTGGCTTTTGGAAGATTTATTTTGCTTAGGCAAAAATGAGCATTTTAAAAATATATGCATGTTTGCCGTTTTTAAAGTTCATTTTGTTAGACTCATTTTTAGGAGTGGGAAAATTATTTTATTAAAATCGGAGTTCGTTTGGGATTTTTTTAACTTTCGTTTGGTTTTGATTTAAAAAAAATGCGCGCCCACCGTGCCAAGGCGGCCATGCCCGGCCAGCGGCGCCTTGACCACCTCCCTCTCCCTCGTCATGCGCCACGCCCGCCAGTGAGCCACCGCCGCGCCGCTCGTGTCGGGTTCGGACACGAGAGTCCCACTGCCGCCCAGCGTTCCCATGCAAGCCGCGGAACCCCACGCCCCAGCCGCCCCTCCAGGCCCGCTTGACCCCGCCCACGGGCCGCGGAGCCGCCAGCGAAGCCCTCGAGAGGTAGCCGACCTCGCCGCCCCGCCCGATCGGTTTTCCCTATAAAAACCGATCCGGTTTTGTGATGTTCGGTTTTTTTAAAAAAACCTAGATAATTTATTTTATGGTTTTCTTAATTATGAGCGTTCACGAACCGTTCGTTTCAATGAATGTGTTCGTTGGATTAGTTACATTAATGAGCGTCCGTTATTTGAACCGTTCGTCGTTTTCTTTTAATCGGATTTAATCCGTTATTTTTACGATTCGATTTCGATCCGATTTTCAAATCTGTTTATTTTCTCGCTCGTTTATGGAATCAGGTGATTCAAGCGCTGGAGTTTAAATTCTGAAACCGCCGTTCGACTAACCTACTTACAGGAGTTTTGTTACTGTAAAATTTTGACCTAGTTTCAGATTGGTAAGCCGAGTCGTTCTCTCTCGAGTTCGACTTTCGATGCTTTATTTGATTCGATTCTTTTTGCAACCGAGGGTTCTTAAGTTGAACTCTCTGGTTAGATCTTTTATTCGAGATTTCCCGTGCATTAGATGAGTACTTATTGTATGCTTGTTGTTTGTCTGCGTTAGATCACCGGTCTGCGCAGCTTGTTACTTTGAATCTCTAGGTCTCGCGGATCATCGACAAGGCAAGTAACACTTGATCATACCTTTTCTACTACCAGTTTTGTTGCATTAGATCAAACCCTCAAACACTTGCATGTTTAGGATCAAATTAAATTGTGGGTTTGGGAAGTAGATTGAGGTAGTACATATTACTGTTTTACTTATGAAACCTTGGGAGTTACTTCTCGTTTGCTTATTGTGCCATGCTATGCTAGTAGGCGTGGATTGGGTGAGTGAATATCCATGACAGATGTGAGATTGTTAATTAATGGTTTATCTAAGGTGGCAACCTAAACACACATCTGGGTGGATTGAGGTACTGGTTTCTATCGGGGACTTACTGTATTTCTTGGGACCGCCACCCGGGCTCTAAGGGATCATAAGATTATTCAAGCTGGAAACTTCCGTGTGCAGCCACAAGCCAATTATGGGCTCTGGCGTAGTTGACTAAGTTGTGCGAACTCTTACGGGTAGGCTAGCTGATGTAGGGGATGTAGGTTGAGTGCATCTACCGGTTTGAAAGACTATGTCTCGGTCATCCGTTTCTCAAACACCACTGGTCACGAGAACCAAGCGGAAGCGATGTCGAGTCTTAATGTGGGGAAAAGTCGCAAACCTCTGCTGAGTGTATAAACTAATCATGATTAGCCGTGTCCCGGTTATGGGCGTCTTGAGTATCTAGTTCTTGAATATCATGTGAATCTCAACATGTTACTTCTAAATAAAAGTTATTGGGTTTTGATGAGTACTTTTAATTGGGATTGAGGATCTTATCAACCATTCTCAATGTTTAACAACCACCATGATAGTTAAATAAAGTTATTCCTTTGATGTAGGGAAAAATCAGCTTTATGCAAATGTAAGTAGAGAGCCTTACCACCGACCAAATATGCATGTAGTATAGGCTTATTCCTTTATTTCTCTTATGTGTTACATTGCGGCATATTCCATGTCTTGACCCGTTTCGGGCTGCAACTTTCACGTTGAGACTTTTAGAATGACGAGTAAGGTGTTAGGTGCGTGGTTCTATACTCGATGATGCCGTTGGAGTTGATGGACTCGCTTATCTTCCAAGCCTTCATTGTTATCATTAGATGGCCTTAAGCCATATTATTGTAATAAGTTCCCTTATGGACAACGATGTAATAAGTGTGTGATTGCTACTCTGCTATAAATCCTTGAAATCTTGTGTGGTGTCGACATTCTTGATCCGAGGATGACAAGCGAGACACGGAGGACTTGATCCATTAAGATGCAGTACGCTCTGAGAGAATGGTATCGAAGCACCACAGTTGACGTGAGACCACGACCACTAAGTTAAAGCCATAGATCACTACTCTCTTCTCATTTCCTAAACTCCTCATCTTTTCTACTCTTTAGGATGTGGGATGCGAAGATCAAGTACACCCAACGGGATGAAGGCACACCTTTTGGATTTCACTTGAAGGAAGTCACCAAGTACACGAACATTGGACTACCAAGCTTCAAGGGACTTTCAGCATACTCGCTGCTGAAGAGGGCTATTTGGAAGATTCAAGCTCACGTTCGGGAAGGACATTAGCCCCAATCACCAAGCCTATAGATAGTGTTTTGATTGCACCAACTTGGAGTGCAGGAAAGAGCATGGCAGCTCACATCACCATGGGGCGCATTGGAGAAGTTTATCAAGAAGACCTCAAGGACACTATCTACCAGATTTGCGGACGCCGAGATGACAAGCTGGGGCGTCGTCGGCACCAAGAAGGATAGATCCATTGCAGCTTTCATCCGGGAGTTAAATCAGCACATTCGGCGCCGGGAAGAACCAAATGTCAATGATATGTTGGAGTTCTGCGGAATGCAAAGGAAGGATCATCGAACTTGAAGAAGAACTAAAGACTACGCATAAGGACTACATGGGCAGAGATCGTAGCTACGGCAAGACACAATAACGATCTTAAAATGCGAGATCGAAGAACTCAAGAAGAAGTTGGCTTCGAGGAATGAAGACCGGTATGTCAATTACCCAGCGACTACATCAACATCGGCGACACCGATTCGGATCCAAGTGAACCCGACTTTGAAGGCGAAAGCTGGAGGCGGACATCATGGAGTCTTCCACGGTTCAAATTAGTAGAAGTCCCCACATAATTAGTAGTATTCCCTCCATGTAAACATTATAGTACCGCACTTTTGCGATAGTTAGATCGATGTAAGCCCTTGTTTGATTGAATGAAGTGATTTTGTGTGCATTTGCTCATGTGCATTTGGGTAGTGATTCCCCTTAGACCTCATTCTATTCTACATTTCTCTTCTTTTCTAAACCCATCCAGATGCCTCGAGGCGCGACCCGGATTCGTTTTCCTTGCGAAATCACCCAATTGATCCGGCAGAGAATACCACGATTCAAACATTGGTGCGAGACAGGGAACAACAACAACAACAACAACAACAACAACAACCACCACCACCACCACTGCGGATCATCGATTTCGTTTCCTTAAATGAATCCGCGGTGTATTCGATAACACCGAGCCGATTGTAGCGGATGGTGGCTCCTTAAGATAGGAAGGAGTTGACCGCTGCGGGATGCCGAGATGGTGAAAGGGTGAAGTTTGCAGCATCATCGCTTGAAGGACCCGCAGCTGCATGGTGGGAGAATTTCAAGACCACTTACCCGTGAACAACATCACATGGGATCAATTTGAGCAAGCTTTTACTTGCCCCATGTTTGACATGAGCCATGGCCATGAAGAAGCGTGAGTTTCACAACTTCGCCAAGGAGGAAGGACTGTTGGCGATGCGTGGATGACTTTAGTAAATTAGCACGTTATGCCCCGGATAGCGTTACTCTCTTGATCGCAGCTAAGCGGGAGAAGTTTTAGAAGGACTGAATGATGAGTTTAGCATGCCGTTGATGGTAGCCAGTTTCAACAACTACCGAGAGTTGGTAGGACGAGCCCTCATGATTGAAGGAAGCAGCGACAAATTGAGAACATAGCGGAAGTATGGACAAGGAAGTATAACTACGGAGCTCGGCGAAACCTCGTTATACCCCTAAATCGGAATTCAGTTTCAGCATACCCATGGAGGAGAAATTAGCATAACCATAATGGCGCCAAGAATGGGAGCAGGAATGGAGGAAGCTTAGCGGCGAATACTTCAACCCGTCAACACCATCCAAGGTAGACTTGAGTCACATTACTTGCTTTAAGTGCCGCCAAGGCCGGGCACTATGCAAATATTTGTCCAAAGGCCAAAATGGAAATGGCAATGGAAGCTACGGAAAGAAGCCCAACCCTTTCAACGAGGGGACGGGTGAACCACATTGATGTGGAGGAGGTTGAAGATCAGCCGATCACGATGTCGGTAAGTTTTTGGTTAAGTCATTTACTGCGGTTGTTCTTTTACGATCTTGGTGCATCGCATTCATACATATCAAGGGATTTGTGGATAAGTACAAGTTACCGACCCAAGCCCTTAGGTCACCCATGCTAGTAACCTCACGGGAAGCGGTACATGGCTAGTAAATGGTGTGATCGTGCCACTAAGTTGGACACTATGTCTTCCCTCGGACCTAATAGTTACGGAATCCCAAGGTTGGATGTGATATTAGGAATGGATTGGTTATCAAAGTATGGAGGAAACATAGATTGTACCACAAGGTCAATTTTGCTCACCACACGAAGGAAGAAGGATTAAGTATGTATCCGACTTGAGCCGAGAGAGCACAAGTTAATTGCTTATCGAGAGTGAGTACGGGGAAGAAGTACCCGATGGTGAAGGATTATCTGATGTATTTAGGAAGAATTGCGGGGAATGCCACCGGATAGAGACATTGAGTTTTTATCGAGCTGTTGCGAGGACAGCGCCCAATATCGAAGCGGCCGTCTGAGGATGCCCGCAAAGGATTTGGCGGAAATCAAGAAGCGATTAAGGAACTATTGGATAAAGGTTTTATTAGCCCAAGTTCTTCACCTTGGGGATCACCGTGTATTGTTAGTGGAGAAGAAGGATGGATCTTTGAGAATGGTTGTTGATTATCGTGGATTGAATGAAGTAACAATCAAGAACAAGTACCCACTACCTATGAT
This sequence comes from Aegilops longissima, assembly GCA_021605205.1. Taxonomy (NCBI): domain Eukaryota; kingdom Viridiplantae; phylum Streptophyta; class Magnoliopsida; order Poales; family Poaceae; genus Aegilops; species Aegilops longissima. The sequence continues at coordinate 11,793 of JAHIAM010008937.1, forward strand.
AAATGATCTGTTTGATAAACTGCAAGGAGCAAAGTGTTTTCCAAGATCGACTTGCGATCGAGGTACCATCGATTGAAGATTCGAGAGCAAGAACATACCCAAGACAGACATTTACCACGAGATATGGACTGTATGAGTATACCGTTATGTCATTTGGACGACTAACTAGCCAGCCTATTTCATGAACACGATGAACAAAGTGTTTATGGAGTTTTGGATAAGTTAAATGCGTGGTGTTCATTGATGATATTTTGATTTTCTCGAAGAATGAAGAGAACACAAGGAACATTTGCGATTGGTTTTGGAGGCGAGGAACACGGTTGTATGCCAAGTTCAGCAAATGTGAGTTTTGGCTAAAGGAAGTTGGATTTCTCGGACATGTTATATCCGGAGAAGGGATAGTGATTGACCCCACAAAAGTTGAGACCGTAACCAAATGGGAAGCACCTGACACGATTGGAGAGATTGGAGTTTCCTTGGACTCGCAGGATACTACCGAAGATTCATTGAGAATTTCTCAAGGTTGCAAAGCCTATGACTGAATTGTTGAAAAAGGAAAACAAATTCATATGGTGAGGGGTGAGGCTAGTTTTGAGGAGTTGAAGAAAAGATTGGTTACCTCACGGTTTGATATTGCGGATCGGACTAAGGATTATGAGGTGTATTGCGGCGCTTCACGTCGAGGACTTGGAGCCGTGCTATCACGGGGAAGGAAGAGTTGTTTCGTATGCTTCCGACAACTTAAGCCCCATGCGTTGAATTATACCACTCATGATTTGGAGTTAGCAGCCGTTGTGCATGCCTTGAAGGCGATGGAGACATTTTCTCATTGGAAATCATTGTGAAGTATATCTGGATCACAAGAGTTTGAAGTACATCTTCACCGAAGGAATTGAATCTCGGACAAAGGAGATGGTTAGAACTTATCAAGGATTATGACATGAGATTGCATTATCACCCGGAAGGCTAATGTAAGTGGCGGCGCATTGAGCCGTAAGAACCGCGTCAATACCCTAATGATGGGAGGAATACCCAATGAGTTAGCGAGGGACCTTGAGAGCTATGTTTGGAAATAGTTCGAGGAGGCTATGTAGCAGCATTGGAGATTGATCGACACTAATGGACAAAATCGGAGAAGCCCAAAAGGCGGATAAGGAAGTTGCCTCCATAAAGGAGAAAATGGAAGCAAAGGAAAAGCTAAAGGATTTCGTGAGGATGAGCACGATACCCTATGGTTTGAAGACCGTGTTTATGTGCCCAATGACCGGAGATCGGAAGTTGATTTTGCAAGAAGCCCATGATTCACCCTATTAGATTCACCGGAAATACCAAGATGTATT
>JAHIAM010008939.1:0-14275 GCA_021605205.1 Aegilops longissima
CCAAAGAACTCAAGGTCCCCAGATAGACCCCATATTGGGCACTTTAAAGGTGGATATCATTACATCAACATTACATAATAATGGGATACATACATAAGGCACAAATGCCACAAATACATCAACAACATATACAAGATCAACATCCGACTACGGATGAAACCTAAACAAAACTCAGGACATCCACCACCTTAGCCGGGTGCCGACGGATCCTATCCCGATCGAAGAAAAGCGGAAGAAGAACTCAATACAAGCAAACATCGCTCTCACGTCATGATCATCGCATAACCTGCAATGGTGGTGTGTTCTTGAGCCACGAGGACTCAACAATCCCATTACCATGGGTATCAAGACTAAAAAGCTAAATGGGAAGGAAGGGGTAAAGTGGTGAGGTTCAGCGCTAAGCATATGGTGGCTAACATCCAAATGAGGGAGAAGAGAAACAAAGGCGTCGTCAACTAGTAATGATCAAGTGATCTTAAACTCCTACTACGTCGGACATAACCCGAAACCATGTTCTCCTCTCGATCAACCCGAAAAGAGACACTCCGATTCCCTTTCGGTTGGTGTATTTTAGAAGAGTTTGCTTCAAGTTTACTACAAGGATATTAACAAATTCCCATCGCCACATAACCAGACACGGCTCTTGAAAGTTTATACCCGGGTGTCCCAACACCCATGATAAGCTCTCGCGATCACGAAGGATATTCCTTCTCCCGGGAAGGCCCGATCGTCTCGAATCCGCTCAAGACATTTAAGCAATAAAACAAGACCAGCAAAGCCGCCGGATGTGCCGACAAATCCCGATAAATGCTACCTCGTTCTCGGGCCACGGATGAGCAATCGTCGGGTTGGCATAAACCCTGATTTTGGGCGGGACATCGCTTCGGTTTGGACCCGCACTTTCGAAGGAGAACTGGCGGGGGCTAAAATAAAATGACCCTTGGGCTCCGAAACCAAGGGAAAAAAGGGCATATGAGGCAAATGGTAAAACCAATGTTGGGCCTTCTGGAAAAGTCTTATTCAAAGGAACTGTCAAGGGGTCCCATAAATCACCCGACACGTTAGGGGCCAAAATCCGGAACATAACACCGATATGGCGAAACTAGGCAAAGTGGAACAAAACACCGGCATAAGGCGAGCCTTCCACCCTTACCAAATATATAGATGCATTAATAATATAAGATATATTGTGATATCCCAACAAGTAAACATGTTCCAACAAGGAACAACATCTCCATGTTCAACAAGGAACAAACTTCATCTTCACCGCCTAACCCTATAAGAGGGGTGACAAAGCGGTAACATAAAAAACGGTTTGCTAGGAAGGGTAAAAGGTTAGAGGGACATGGCAATTTGGGATGGCGATAAGCGGTAAAGGTAGCGCGCATAGCGATGAACGAAGCAACTAGCATAGGAATGATAGTAGTGAGATCCGGGGTGGACCATCTTGCAAAAATCCGAGGAAGAAGCGAGTCCATGAAAAGGCGAGCGGATGAAGCCCGAAAGCGTGAGCAGCGAATCCTCACGATCATAGCAAGCAGGAACTAACAAGAAGAAGCACAAACATAGTAAACACCCACACATAAACAAGGCAGATGCACAAATAAGCATGATGCATGACAAATCTAGATGAATCTACTCATGGCAAGAGATGATGCAAACAAAGCAACACATCAAAGCAAGTTTAAATGAGGGGAAACAACATATAACAATTGGTAAGTCCCATATACAAATTTCAAATTGTTCCAGATCTGAATAAACCTTATGTTCAAGTTGTTAAACAGCAAGTTAAGATGCACCACGATGATCTACGAAATTCTAGTCAAGTTACATATAAAGTTCATTAGATTAGACTCGGCCTAGAAGATAGAGCAAAACAAGTTAAACATGGCATTGATGCAAAATGCATACAAACATCAAGCACAACACCTCAAAACAAGGATGCAACATGATAATATGAACTACATGTAAAACTAAGCAAGTTCCATATAGAAACACTCAAAAGCGAACAGCGTTCAACACATACACCCTATACAAGTTATAGCAACAATCTCCAAAACGCAACTAGGCATATTGCAAGCATCAAAACACTATGCTACAACTCAACGTAATAACAAAAGGCATGTTCATGAAGTACAGGTAAACATTACAAAACAGACACTAAGCTATCTCCAAATCACTAGAACATGCCCAAAGGACATGGCAAGATTGCAAATAATAACGGTTTGGGCATTGGGGAAATAACATCAGGTTGCAATGTTTAGGGCTATCAAACAACATTTACAGGAACTTATCATGGCCAACAAAGGCATGCATGAATCTACTCAAAGCATAGAACAAAAAGTCCCTTCTTGACCATAAGCCAAAAGGATCAGAAAATATGAGGACCCATGTAAACATGGCAAGTTATATTCAGATTCATACATGGCGGGAACAAGATAAATAGGCATGTTGGTAAGCTTGAACCACTCACCACAGAGCAATACATGGCAAAGAAACAAACAGTGAAGACATGGCATAGAAGCTATACATGGTGAACAACATCATAACATACGGATCAACACAACAACCGGCAAATTGAATAACATGTAAACAATCCGGGGAAACATTTTTAAAATAGGCCAAAAGTGGCCTCCATAACTTCAAAAAGGGCTATGGGGCAAACTTTATAACCTTAAACCAAAAAGCATGGATTTGGTAGACAAGAACATTTATAAAAAAAAATCCTCTTAGTTTATCTTTTCAAAACAGGATCCTTGCATCATTAAAATGGCATATATTACAAAACCAATTGGAAATTCGGGGCAACATCAATGAAAAAGCAAAATTGCATGTTTTGAAACAACCACAAGATCCAAAAATTTACATAAGATACCTGAAAAGATGCAATGGATAAATTACACCATGGACTAAATTTTCATAATTTGCACAAAACAATCCGAATGCAAAATTATGACGATAAAATCAGAAAATAACAAAAGGGACTTAAAACACAATTTGGCATCAAAGGAGCCAAATGAGAGCAGGAGTGGGGGAAACTCCCGGCAACCCGGGGGACTAAAACGGCACGGCCTCGAAGCCAAAGGGTGGCAAGTTCCAAGAAATACCAAAAGGGGGGGGACCTTGGAAAAACCCGGGGGAACTCCGGACGATCCGGGCCCTTTGGAGCGGGAGGTCGGGCCCGGCCAGGTGGGCGGGGCGGGCCCGGGCCGGCTGGGGGGCGGGCCAGCCAGCTTCGAACGCGGCAAGCGCGGGCCAGGGCCCCGTGGGCCTTAGCCAAGGCGGAGAGCGGGCCGGCAGTGGCCTTGGGGGGAAAAAGGGTTTTGAATTGAAGGCGGAAAGGGGATTTATGAAGAGGGTGGAGCAAATAGGGCCCGGGTTTTGACGGTGGGAACCGAGCGGGGGATTTGGGGGGGCCACTTTAAGGGTTTGGGGCAACCAAAGAGGGCTTTGCGGCCGGAACCCGTTGGGTGCCCAAATTGCTTGGGGCGGAGGTCTTCCGGCGGAAACCCTTTCCTTGAGGCCCCAAGGGTGGGGGGAGAATTATCGGTTCAAAGGGAAAGGGAAAATTGGATGAGGGGCAAAGATCAAAATGAAATGCCTTGACTTGAAATCTGATCGAAAAAGAACCAAAACAAATGGAGGGGAATTTGGGGAAAGGCCATGAAAGGGTTCCAACCTCGGGCCTTGCCCGGGGAAAGGATGGGACCAAATGACCGGAAATTAGGCCGGTCCGTGCTATCCAGGCCGAACAACTGGATAAGAGAGGGTAATTTACCCCTTTTCGAGGGGTAAACCCCGTTAGGGAACTAAATGAGGGGCCGGACGAGGTTGAGTCGGGGAGTCCCCTTAATTCAAACGCCCCGTACCTTGGCTCTGCTCGGGGAGGGGCGGCGGCAGGGAGGGGCCTGGCTGGGTGGCGTCTTGGGCTTGCCAGGCTGCCCGGCCCCCTGGCCCTGGGGGCGTTGTGATAAGCAGACATTGAGCTCGGGCTCCACAGGTTGATGCCGGGGGCCACCCTCGTTGTTTATCACCGGCGAACATAAGCTTCCGTATGTGTCGGGCATAGCCCCTCTCGGCGGTTATCCCAGGGGCATGGTGCTTCCAGGTGCGTGGGAGGGGCTCCCCTGGGGGGCCCGGGGTCAACCCCGACCGTGGTGACGGTGGGGCGAGGTTATCTCGGCACCCGTGAGCGGTAGCAGGACTCACGGGCCCTACCTAAAAAGGGGTTCCGCGGCGGCCTTAACTTGTGGCGTGTTCCTGAAATTTGGTTAGATCCCGGGCTCGTCCTGGGTCCGCCCTCGGCGGGTCTCGGGTCGGTGGTATGCCGGTCGCGATCCGTGGACAAGGCCGTGGGAGCCCATGGTCGCGATGCTCGGTACCCCCCTTTAGCGTGCAGCCGACATGGGCGAAGAAGGGGTTCGTGGACGGCATCAAATAACAATCATGATGGGTTAAAACCCGACCGAATAAGCAAAGAGGGTACAGCGGCGGAGTCGCCCGAGTGGCGGGGATGATGCACAGGGGCACCCGATAAGGTAAGCTAGGAACTTGAAGCAAAGGATACGCGCGAGGGCCGGACCCCCGACGGAATGATGCAGCCACAGGCCTCCCGTAAATGAAACGAAGGATGTCACGATAGCGTTGAAGGCGAAGGATCTGAAGTAGCGGATGTAAGTGGGCTGTGGAAGCCGATCTTCCACGAGCCCCGGCCCGGGCCTCGGGAGGCTCGGGCGTGGTGGCTCCTCGCGGACCATCTCCATCTCCGCCAAGGCTGGGAGGCCTCTTGAGCCTCGGGATGCTCCCCATGAGGGGTTGGCGGGGCGGCCCGTTCGGCCGCCATAGGGCATCTGACGTGGGTTTGGACCTGGCGCCCAGCGTGAGGGCGGGCGCTCTGAGGCGGCTCGGTTGAGCCCGGTATGTCGTCAGGCAGCCCCCATCCTCGCTGGATGGGGAACTGACGGATAGCGGTGGCTGCCCTCTTGACTCTTGACTCCTGCTCAATGATCGGCGCGAACTCCTGCGGGTTTGGCCCTCCTTGCCTTCTCCTTTAGGAAGCGTGCTTTGAAACCGTCTCAAGTGGTGCCAAGCGCCTCCCTCGTGACCTTGCAAGGTGGTGGCCCTCGGGAGAGCCCCGAGCCTTGCGGGAGGTGCGGGGCGCCTTCCTTCTGACGGAAGGGGTGCCCCGACGGCCCGGGACCACAGGGGCCTGCCTCAGGTCGGGCTGGCGATTCTTCTTCTTCTTGGGGCGTTCGGGGGCCTCCGCTCCTGCAATCTGGGTCTTCAAGTGGCGGCGAAAAGCTCGCTCCGGGGAACCCCGTCCCTTTCTTCCAAGGCACGGTGACTCCCGGGCTTCCGGCATCTTGAGGACATTGTGCCGTGATGAGTCCGACCATGAACTTGGGCTGGGTGCAGGGATGGCATTGTATGGCGGGAATGTGGGTGACATTGAAGTCGATGAGCTCGGTCGGTGGTTGTCGTCGCCGAAGGTGCGGGGGCGGACCCCCAATCAAATTGTGGAGCCATCGGTGACTCGGGAAAAGGCTTGGTTGGCTGAAACTGTTTAGCACTTGGAGATTGTTGAATGTCTCTCGGACGGACATTGAGCCCTCCGCCATCGATGAGGTCTGGTGACTTGCACGGATAATTGGGGAACAAAGCATGGGAGGACTCCGGTTGTGGCGCGCCGACCCGCTGGGTTTGACGTGATGGCCATCTTGACCACGAGGGCGTGTGGCCCGAGCGGGAGGACTGCATTCCGCGGGTGAACTGCGAAGATCGTTGAGGCTGGGGAGCTCCGCCAGGATGCACGATTGGGGCTCTTGGAACCCGGCCCCTCATCGATGATGGTCCTCATTTCTCCTTCTCGCGGTGGAGAGAACCTGCATTTCCTTGCGGCGATCCTCGGGTGATCCTCGGCCTGCTCATGGCGATCCCCGGATCCCGGGTATCCGCCACCCTTGGCGAGGCCCGTCTTCCGCGTCTGCGTTTCTTCCTCCTCCTCGGTCGCCACGATCGTTCGGTCGGGCGTCGACCATCTCCCTTCCCCGGCTCGGAGCTCTTGACATTCGTTGGTGTTGTGGGTGTGGAGGTGGGTACCCCGTAGGCTACCCGGGCTGGGCTGATCTTTGCCTTGCTTTGCGGTTACGCCGGCCCGGCAGCCTGCGCTTCCGTGCTTGGCCTTGGGTTTCTTCTCTTCGGGTGCGGTGGCTCGAGGAGGGGCGTCCTTCCTAGCCGGCGCGCCGGGCCCAAGTTGAACAGCTCAGGATGTGCCAGATCTTCATGCATCGGTCCTCCTTCATCTTGGGTCGCCTCCGTCGGAGAAAGGGATGATGGCCTCCTCGTCACCTTAGGAATCTTGGGCGTTGTTGAAGCGTTGGATATCCTGCGGTCTCCCCAGCTGCTGGATCTGGCGCATGTCGCTCCTGGCGAGGCAGTCCCAATACCGGAGGTTGGCGATGGCGGGTGCACATCGTCCGGAGAAGATCGTGCGGGGCAGTTGAAGCCATGGCGGGCCCGTCCTTGAGTGCCATGGGAAACCATTCACCATGACCTTCGTCCCGTTGGCGGCAGGTGCCCTCGTAGAGCTGGAGGAACTCTTGGTCGGCCGTGGCGTGGCGAGGGAGGTCTGTTGAACTTGGGCAGGCGGCCTCGTAACAGCGGTGGTCGGACTCTTTGTACCGGGGGCCTTTGGTGACGAAACCTGGTCTTGGGGTCCCCATATGCTGCCGTGGGGCAGCGGAAGTCTTAGCGTCTTTGGGCGGGGCTGTGTGTGGGGCGGTCGGGCACTCGTGCGCTTCTTGGGGGCGAGGACCTCTTGACAGCTCTGCTCTTGCTTTTTGGCAGACAGTGGGTTCCGCCAGGGCCCGGCCTTGGGAGGCACCTTCTTGAAGGGGGGCGGGGCGCCCGGGCTTCATCGCCCTCGCGGGGGAGCGTGGGAGAAGGGCGGGGAAGCCCCTGGCCTTGACGGGCTTCGCCCGCGGTGAGCCCCTTCGTGGCGTCGTCGACAAAGCGTGGGGAGCTCGTTTGGCGATGAGTGCGGCCGAGCCTCCATGGGCCGAGTCTTGAGATGAAGAACAAGTGGGGGAGTGAAGGAATGGATCGCCACCTGCCTTCGGATGGATCTTTGGGATGATGCTTCCTTTGGGGCGGGGCGTTAACGGCGGCGGGGGCAGCGAAGCGGCCGCCGGCAGGGCCGTCGGGCCCGTGGAAGGGCTCGGCGCTCGGCGGGGCCACAGCGTCGACATGGATCGATGGGGCGAAAAAAAGAGGCGGCGGAAGGCGTTCGGTGCACCCGGCCGAAATGCGGTTGGTTGGCAAACCCTCTGGGTTCGAACTCGGGGTGCGGGAGATCTCACCCCTAACTACCCGCCTTGCCTGAGATCTAAAACTACCAAGAACAACACAAGAGACACAAGGTTTATCTGGTTGGGCCACCATTGTGGTGTAACACCCTACTCCGTTTTGGTGGGTGGATTGCCTCTTGGGATGATGAACAATACAAGGAAGAACAACCTCGCGGGGTGAGGTGTTCTTGTGGCTAAACTCTTGATCGGATGGGATCAAGCCAAGATGAGATGTCAGGTCTCTCTTCTCTTGGATCAAGCCCTCCCCTTTGTGGTGGCTAGCTCTACTTTGGCGGAGGCCACAGGCCTCTTCCCAAATAATTGGGGAAGGGCAACAATTGCCATTTGAAGGGAACATCTAGTACACTTATCTGGTGAAGTTGGTTCGCTTTTCAAAGGCTCCGGTGTTGGTTGGCTTGGGCTCACGATGATCTCCTTCCTGCCGTTCCGGTCTTGGTCTTTTGCCAAGCGGATGCCTTTGCTTGATACTCTCCTCGCTTGCCCCTTTCCAAGGGAAATGAGGGACCTCTTGGGTGGCCCCCTTCGCCCTTGGTAAATCATGGCTTGTGTCATGGTCACCTCGTGAGGTACCCCGTTGATCTCTGCCTCCTCCGAGCCACGGAGGCCGTGCACGAGAAGCTTCCTTCGCCCCGGATGCTTGGCCCTCGAGGTCTTGAGCTTTCGTGAAGATGGGTTCTTTGGGCCACCCCTTGAGCCCGGCCCGGCCCTGGGGCAATTTGGTACCCCTTCCCAGCAACAATCTTTTTTTTGGGTAAATTTACAGTCAATTTGATTTTTTGAATTACAGCCATTAGCTGGGCTGGGTGAACAATTAATGTAGCTTTCATGCGGACCATTTATTTTATTTCCTAAAAATTACAGGCCATTTGCACTTTATCTAGATACCGATTTTCTGGGCTGATTCTAATTATAATGTTGGGTTGGCCAGCAATGTTATCAAAAATAAAAAAGGCTGAGCATTTTTTATAAATATATTTAAATAATAAGTGATATTATTACATTGTCCTTAAATCTTACCAAGCTTTTGTACACAATCACTAGGATTTTGTCCAAAACAATCCAGGATTTTATTTGTTAAAAATATTTTTATAAGTTAATAAGATGTGGGATATTGTTTTCTTACATATGTAAGTATCATTAAATATATGATGACAATAAAAATAATATATAATAACATATAAAATAATTTAAATATATAAATAGTTAAAGGGAAACATAAGTTGTACCGCGTTCCTATTCTTATATAGAAAAATAGAACAGACCTTCGTTTTCTTCAAAAAAAACATAAATTGGGCTGCCAAAAATAAACCTCGGATGGGAGGTCCATAGGCGGTCGATACATGATGACCCTAAGAAAATACAAACAGGCCCTCCCATCCAGGGTCCCATGTTAAATGAAAGCCTAGGCAGGGCAGCCCAAAACCACGTCCAACACTTGCCAAAACTCGTCCCTCGTTTTCTGTTTACCTCAACATTGTGTGGGCATTTAGCATCATATGAAGATGTGCTTGCATGAATGTTGATCAGCATGATGTTAATGGCTGGTAGTTCCATTTTGACCAGAATAAAACTTCCAACATGATGTTAACCCTGTTTGAAAAGGCCGTGTTAATATAAATGCTCGCCTCTCAAAGTTGCGTTTCTTATAAAACTGAACTTGCGTTTCTTATCTGCGAAACTTTTTCTTCTCTCACTTTTATACTCCTATGAAACTACATTTTTTAAGTGCTAAAATAGATCTCTAGAATTCATAAAATTCTTCATATGTAATCTGCAAATCTGAAATTCAAAAGACATTCATATCTGAAAGTACTCTCAAAATACACAACACAAAACACAATTCACAACCTCAAATCTACAACCTAAGCTCCTCGACAATTCACAACCTGCCCGACTATTGGGCTGGGGGCATCCCCCTATTCCTCGGCGGCGCCCCCCGGAAACGATGTGAAAGGGGGGAGGCGATGGGGGGAAGCTCTGGACCAATGCTTTTTCCTCTTGCAGTTGGGTTGCCAAAACTCCACCGGCCGCTCGGAGGACACCCTCGCGGCACCCGGATGCTCGATCCTTCAATCTTGGTGGATGCTCCATCTGGATCGATACTCCCACCCCGCTCCCTCACGATCGGATTCGGTGAATCTGTTTGCTCCATGGCCCGGAGGGAGCTCTATGTACTCGGGGACTCCCTCGGAATATCGCCGCCCCTTCTGTTGCGAATTTGGCCATGGATTGCCGTCGCCGCTAGTTGGTCCTTGTTGTCAAACCAAGCTTATCTCCAACATCCTAGCTAGCTTCACAGGTCTCGTCTGCGACCTCACGTTGGTTGTACTCCTCCATCGATCTACTTCTCCACAGCACCTTATGGCGGTGGTTTTGAATGGAAGAGGAAGGGGCGCTGGTTTTGATTAGACGGGAAGGGCGGCTGGTTTTGGGTGGAGCAGGAGAGGAGGGGGTGGTTTTGAAATGGAAGAAGAAGGGTGTTTGATTGGGCAGGGAGAGGAGGCGGTGGTTTAGATTGGAACAGGAGAAAAGCGGAAGAAGCGGTGGTCTTGGAAGTATTTTTTGTTGTTTTGCTATTTTGGGTCAAAGTTTGACCCGTCTTGTATGTGACAAGCAAAATGTGAACATGTCACCAAAAATTTATCGTTTGGTTGTATCTGAATGTACTTTCAAATTATATTATTTTTGCAGCGTATAACATATATTTTTTGAAAATCATGGTCAATTATGAGAATAAAAGGGAGACTAGTTAATGTGGGGTCGCTTTCTTAATTGAAGGTAAATTGATTTTATTTTGATCCGATCCTGGGCGCCCTCTCGCCCAATCCTAAATCCTGCCCGCTCCTCCCTCTTCTCCATTGCAAAACCACCTCCTCTCCTCTCCATCATCTCCATTCCAAAACCACGTCTACCTCTCCCTCTTGATCTTCTCCATTGCAAAACCACCTCCTCTCCTCTCCATCATCTCCATTCCAAAACCACCCCCTCTCCCTCTTGATCTTCTCCATTGCAAAACCTCCTCTCCTTCATCATCTCCATTCAAAACCACCTCTCCCTCCCTCTTATCTTCTCCATTCAAAACCCCTCCTCTCCTCCATCATCTCCATTCCAAAAACCTCCTCTCCTCTCCATCATCTCCATTCCAAAACCACCGTTCCCTCTCCTCTTGATCTTCTCTCCATTGCAAAACCACCTCCTCTCCTCTCCATCATCTCCATTCCAAAACCACCCTCTCCTCTCCCTCTTCTCTATTGCGACCCGTCTCTCCTCCCAAAGGCACCAGACCCTAGGGCACATCTATGGAAGGATGCAGGTGAATCGGGAGATCCTTGGGGCCCAAAAGTGCGGTTGAAGGAGATCCTTAGTTGGTTTGACAATGAGTGGGAGATTCAAGGGCATCGGGCCATGTGGCAATGTTCCGAAAAGGCGAGGCAGCGAGAGGGGCGATGTATGTACTCCTCGGGCGATCACGCCCGATCCTCGAGTTCATCAGTATCTCCTTGGCGATGGGCGAACAGTTCGCCCTGATCGGCAGGTGGTGGGCGTATGGTGAAGGTCGAGCACCCGGAGGATTGAATCGATCGGTATGGTGTGCCGTTCGTGAGGTCTGAGCCGCGGACCACAGGGTATCGTTCTCCCCCCAAGAGGAGGCGGATGGGGCGTCCTTCCCGCTTCTCCACGGTTCCCTGGCCTTCGCCTCTTTCACGGCGGTGGGTTTAAGGTAAAGCCAACCTAATCTTCCACCTGCTCATGCTTACAATCATGTGACAACTAATGAAAATCATGCTTACAATCAGTCTGGTACTCGCCAATCACCCTAAAATAGCTCTGGACCTTTGGGTCAAAGTTGTGACCGGTACAAATAAAGAAAAATAGATTGGTGCTTCTTTCAAAAAGAGTACTCCAGAAAACTGCCAATATAAGCTACTAGTATTTGGTTAGAGGATTTCTGCGGAAAGATCCTCCAGGGCCCACATCCCTGGTTTGGTGGATGCCAATCGTGCATCAGCATGGTTGGTGTCAAATTTTACTTGGCACCCCACTTTTCTATATGCTTCCTCTCATTTGTGCAGTTCCACCAAAATGGCCTGAAAACCTGTTTGCGATAATGAAAAAGCTGATTACATTATAGTGGCACTAGTTGATGAAACACACAAAATAAATAAAGAAAATATTGCGATAGTATCATAGTATGCCATGCTGGGCGAGATGGGCCTCGGCCTCCCTTGATGCGCCTCATCTTGGACATCGTCCCAAGTCTCCCAATACACCTTGCTGATGAACACGGTGTACACGAAGTACAAAGGGGCCCGAGACATTAAATCTCTATTTTTGTACATATCAACTAAAATTAACCCCTTTGCGCGGCAACATTAACAATGGGACTAGTTGATGAAAATACTTTAACAAAGAAGCACTTTCTTTATCTACATTGGAAATGAAATGATAAGATGACACTCGCTCTATTTTAACGTATTATTACTTCATTTATCGGTGACACTAGGGTTGAGCGGTGGCAAACAAAAGGTGTCCTCGTCCAAAGGATGGAGGCGGGGTGCTTAGGCGGGATCTTTGAAGCTGGCTCTTTCTCCCAACATGGATGATTCAATTCATGGGACCTTTTGGTGCATTCACCTAAAATGAAGCAATGCCGTGAGCGCCTTCTTCTTCAATTTTTTTTAAGAAAAGGGCTCCAGCCCGTTCCATTTCCATCGAAAGCAGAAACCCAAGTTCTTCTTCATTAGTTGCAATAAAATTGAGCAAATCAAGGTTGGTTGTGAAGCTCTGGAATGCTCAACTATAATTTGGATATCATTTGTGCAGTTCAACTAAGATCGGCGTGAAATTATATCTCTGTTTGCACAAAAATGGAAAGGAGGGTAACAAGTAACAAGTGATGAAACATGCATCAAATGAAAAAAGCATGTTCCTTATCTGAATGGCAATCCTACAAGGCGTAGCAATTTTAAAGGGTGGCATTGCTAGATATTAGTGTGGGCATGGATTAACTATGACAACCGTTAAATCGACATTACTTTGGCCGGGGAGTAGGCGGACCGGGGCAGTTGCATTTCTAAGAAAAGAACCAACTTATCTTAATGGGAAATTTTAGCGGGACATGTAAAGAAGTGCCATTGATTCATATTTGGGGCATTACATTGAAAACAACATTGGTTTAACGTGTCCTTACTTTTAACGGTTTGCTACATTTTACGGTGGCATTACATAAAGTGGCTGGGGCAACAAACATCGACAGGATATGGGTTGGTCCCATTTTTGTTGGTATAGCCACCTTATCTTTTGAGGCTAGCAAATCTAGTGTTGGACTTACTCTGTTGACTTGTCCCCGTCCCCACTTTCTTTCCTTTTTCAACCAATAGATCGGGTTTATATTGAGTTTGTCTTGCGTTTCCCTTTATTTCCCTATTAGACCTAGAGACCGTTGGATAGCAGGTCTCCTACTTTTCCCCCATTATTTCCTCTTTCGACCAAGTCCTAGATTAGGTAACAAATCCTCCCCACCCCACCCCTTCCCTTTCTTCCTTGTTTGAACCAAGTAGTACTAGATTGAGTGCATGAACTAGTTTTACCTCTTAAGCGTAAAAAAATTAGGTGGTTTAACAGCGATCGATCCTATCTGAGGGGCGAGAAATAGTAAAAGTTACAAATGCAGGGCGTCGGGGCTCGGAAATGAAAGGCGGTTTGAAGGAAGTTATACGATGGTGGGGATGTTGCTAGGTGGGGGCGGGCATCGCCCACTCCGGGAAGAAGGGTGAGGCCCTCCCTCCCTGGTGCTTGGGAAAACAAAAGGCAGGCTGATCGGGGCCAGGCAGTGGGTAAAAACCGTCCCGGGGGCGCGTGGGTTGCACCTTCTCACCTTCCCGGGGAGAGGATCCGGTGGATCTTGACCAGCGGTGGGAGAGAGAGAGAGGGTGCCACCGCGTGTTTAGATCGAAGGCGAGGCGGTGGAAAAACACTAGCAAGCAAGCGCGGAGGCTCCTGCCTATATAGTGGAGTAGTACTTAGTTTTCTTTTGTCTGGGGCCGGCTTGACCTTCAATTTCGAAAGTCTTCATGCCGTGGCCGGGCGCGTTTCGTCATTTTGATCTGAAGCGGGATTATAACATATAACGAAAAATGCCACATGACAAAAATCATAACCTCACTTCCCAAAGGAACAACATGAATCCGCGGACAAACTAGATGAGGAACAAAGCTCAAATTAAAGATAAACTTCGTGAAAAGGGGTCCTCGATAGATGTCCTAATTAAAAGCGGCTTGACCTAGATGGCAGCCGGTAGTCCTGTTGGCATGTCCCCAATGACTAGCCCAACTCGGTTGTTGTTTAACCCTCCGGATGATCGACAGACACATAATTTTGCGGATGACAAGAAACCTTTTTTAGATTTCTCACCACAACTACAGCCATGTACAACACATGCCGATATGTAGGCGATAGCCAATCCGGCGTGTCTTTTGGAGTCGGTCACATGCATGGACGCGATCTTCCGTGTCTTGCGGGATCGTCCGGCACCAACGTGGTACAACACTTCTCTAGTACTATCGCTCGTCTCCCTCTTCTATTAAGTCACCCGACTTGCGGGGCGGGGAGTGTGCCTTGGTGGTTCTCAATTGCGTCCCACATTTGTGCGAGCCAATATGGGCGTTCCATTGGAGGGCGTGCGGAACCGACCGCCTGCAGGGTGCGGCCAGCGGCGGCGGATCTTTGTATACCATGTGTACCGCCGTTTTCTACCTTTGCTCCGGCCGGCGCAATCCATGGATACAAAATTAGTATACATACTATTTAAAAGTCCGGGCTTTTCCCTGTGGCGGGGACAGTTCCGCCTAGTCGGTTCCAGAATCCGAGAAAAGGGAATTTGGGCTTTGGTTTTTACAAGCCTTTAA
>JAHIAM010008942.1:0-16044 GCA_021605205.1 Aegilops longissima
GGCGTCGGGGATCCGGATCGCCGGGATCCGGCGATCTCCAGCGAGCTCGTTCGTGAGGAAGAAGATGGGGGGGCCTGAAGAGAGAGGAGGCGGTGGCGAACCTAGGGGATTGAGGAGGCGGTCGGTAGGCTGGCTGTTGGCCAAGTGGGCTGGCTTGGCGCTGAGACTCTTGTGTGGTACTGGGTGGCCTATGGAGGGGTTTTCTTTTTAAAATTTTATTTTTAAATAAAACAAAACAAAATAAAACAATATCTATAAATATTTTATATAGGGTATATATATACCAAAATGATGGGAATATTCCCTTTCATTTGAACATTTTCCAAAAGCAAAATCAAACTTTATAAAAATCCATTTTTCCAAATTCAAATAAAATTCAGATTTGAATCCAAATCCTTTGGCATTGTTTCCTCTGATATTTTGGAGTGTCATGTTTGCTCCTCTCATACTTTTGATCAAGTATTTATCGAGGCTTAGTTTTGAAATGTTTCCCACATGCCAAAGTTTGAAATTCAATTTCAAAACTCAAAATTCTTGAAACTTCAAATGGCATTCAAATTCAAAGCAGGATGCATAGGATGTAGCTATAATTGTAAAACATTCCAAATAGGAAATTTGGGATGTTACAAACCTACCACCTTAAGATGAATCTAGCCCTCGAGATTGGGTTAACTAACAAATAGGTGCGGATGGTCTCGAAGAAATCTTCTTGGCGTTCCCGTGGCTTCTTCCTCGGTGTGGTGACTCCACGGCACCTTGAAAAATTGATGACCTTCTGCGGGTGACTCGCTTGCAGGTCTCGAGAATTGGACGGGTTTCTCCTTGTAAGTCGATCCTTTCAAGCTGTATGGCCTCTAGAGAACCTTTGTGTCTCTCAACGGAACATCGGCCATGTCGGCATGGCACTTCTTCAAGAGAAACATGGAAGACATCATGAACTCGGACAATCCTTAGGCAATTCCAACTTGTATGCAACTTCTCCACGATTTTGAGGATTTTGTAGGGGCCAATGAATCGGGTGCTAACTTTCCCTTGACTCCAAACCTCTTGATTCCCGAAGTGAGACACACGAATATGCTCGGTCTCCCGCCGTAAGTTACCTCCTTCGTTTCTTGTCGGCATAACTCTTACATCTCGTTGTGCTATCTTGAGCTTGTCTCGAATCAGCTTGACTTTCTCTTGGAATCCTTGATAAGGTCGGAACGAAAAGTGATCGATCTCAACACTATCCCGCAATGGTGTTACGCACCTCCTTCCATATAGAGCTTGAAAGGGCCATCTTCAAACTGGATTGATAAGCTTTGTTGTATGAGAACTCTGCGTATGGCAAATTATCATCCAGCTAGACCCATAGTCTAGCACAAGCTCTCAACATGTCTTCGAATCGTGACTCTCTCGGTCATCCATCTGTCGGATGAAAACTTCTTGAATTCCAGCCTCGTACCCAAAGTTTCATGCAAGCTGCTTCCAAAACTTTGAGGTAACTCGTTCCTCTATCGAACGATTTTCCTCGGAACTCCATGCGGACATACAATCCTGGTCATGTATATCTTGGCCAACTTGGCACGGTATAGGTAGTCTTCCGGGAATGAAGTGAGCTACCTTAGTCAACGATCAACCACTACCGAGATAGAATCATAACTGAGCGGGTCTGGGTAATCTGATGAAATCCATACCAAGTTTCTCCCATTTCCAATGGGAATCGGCAAAGGTTGAAGTAACCTGCGGCCGATGTTCGCCTTTACGTTGGCAAACATCCATCCTCTACGTACTCGGCAATATCCTTCTTCATACTTCCACGAAACTTTGCTTCAAATCCGGTACATCTTGGTGTTGCGGGATGAATCATCGATGAATCATGAGCCTCTGAAGAATTAGCTTCGAGCTCGGGATCATTGGGCACATAAATCGATCCTCGAACCATATAGTCCGTGTTCATCCTTAGAAATCCTTTAGCTTTTCCTTCCTCCATCTTTTGCTTAATCTCATCAATTTCCTTGTCAGACTTCGGGCTTCACGAATCCTTTCGGTCAAAGTGGACTGAACTTCGAGTTGCAACAAATCCTCTGGAACTATCTCGATCGGAGATCTACGAGGTCATCAACTAACTCTTGGGGTAATCCTCCTCTTGTAAGAGTATTCACATAACTCTTACGGCTCAAAGCTATCTGCTACAACATTAGCTTTACGGGGTGGTAATGCAATCTCATGTCATAGTCCTTTATCAACTCTAGCCATCTCCTCACTGAGGTTCAATTCCTTACTGTGAAGATATACTTCAAACTCTTGTGATGCTGTAGACATCTGCGATTTCCGATGAAAATGTCTCCAGTCTTGAGTGCATGCACTACTTTGCTAACTCCAAATCATCGTGGCATAATTCATCTCATGACCGTGTTGCGGAGGCATAAGCTACAACCTTACCTTCCGCATCAATACTCCTCAGGTCCTTGGAGAAGCGTCTAATAAACCTGGTATTCCTTGTGTATGTCAGCAAAATCAACCTTGGGGTTGTGACCAACCGTTTCTTCAATTCTGGCGGCTTCACATTCCTCGGTCCAAACATACTTGGCTTCCTTCTTCAACAGCTCGGTCATGGGCAGGCAATCTTCGAAAGTTCTCAATGAACCTCCGATAATATCCTGCGGTCAGAAAACTCGGATCTCCTTGGTGAGGTGGTGGCCATCGGTGGTGATTCAACCTTGGCGGGATCACTGCTATTCCTTCTCCTGAAATAACATGTCAGAATCCAACTTCCTTCACCAAAATTCACATTTCTGAACTTGGCATACTGATGTTCTCGAAGTTTCTCGAACTAGGCCAAATGTTCCTTATGCTCTTCCTCGCTCTTGGAGAAATCAATATATCATCGATGAACACCACGACAAACTTGTCCAGATATTCCATGAACACCTTGTTCATCAAATTCATAAGTATCAGGGAGCATTAGTCAATCAAATGACATGACGGTATACTCATATAAACCATACACAGTAGTGAATGCTGTTTTGGGTATATCCTTTTCACGGATCTTCAATGATGATACCCGATCGAAGATCGATCTTAGAAAATACCTTGGCTCCAACAAGCTGATCAAACAAGTCATTGATCATCGGCAGAGGTACTTGTTCTTGATGGTTACTTAGTTCAATGCGATAATCCACAACCATCCTCAAGCTTCCATCCTTCTTCTCTACCAAAAGGGGGCTCCCCAAGGTGATGAGCTTGGACGAATATATCCTTTCTCCAATAACTCATTTATTTGATCCTTGATCTCTTTCAACTCATTCGGTGGCATCCGATAAGGTCTCTTGGATATTGGGGCTTCTTGGGGCAAAACTCAATCGAAATTCAATGTCCTGTCCGGTGGCATTCGGTAATTCCTCAGGAACACATCGGAAATTCTTGCTCTGGCACTTCCTCTGAACAACTCCGTGAAATGCAGATTCTTCATCGGATGTGCTGGCTACATACTTGATCCTCTTACGCTCGGGGTGGGGGGGAAAGACTTTGAACCGTCAATGTTCCCTTCAAACTTTGACAACCAATCCATGCCTAGGATTACATCCAAGGTCGGGTTTCCAACACTATGGGTCCCGGAAATTTATGATTCCCGATGTTGAGGTTGGGGACAGCCTACACGCCATCATTTCTCCTCCGGGCCCGGCGAAGGGGCTTCTAAGGGTTCTAGTCTCCGTACTTTTCCAAACTACCCGATATGAATGAATGTTTCAGAATCAAAGAGAAAAAACTGAGGTGAATTCAATAAAACTTACCAACCAATTTCGGTGATCATAGGCGTCCTCCACGTCGATGTGGTTCCACGACCGAGACGGTTGGCTTCTTTTTGAGCCTCCATTGCCATTTCCATTTCTGCTTGGCCTCCGGCGTCGGTGGCATAGTGCCTGTCTTCGGCACTTGAAGGCGGTGATGTGGCTCAGATCCTTGGGCAGGAGCAGTCTTGATTGCCATTACCATTGCCATTGCCATTGCCTTAACTTGTTTCCTGCGGTTGTTCCCATTTCCTCCATGGTTATGACCTCCATGGTTTGATGGGTGGCCCTCCTGATGGTGCATAGCGGGGCCTTGAGCTCTGAGTTGTGCTTCCCGCTGTACTTCGCGGGCCTTCTATCTGCTGCGCTTGCCTTCAAGAATGGTGGCCTTTCTACCAGCTCCGGTAGTTGTTGAATAACAATAAGCTGCATTCGGTTCATCATTGAGTCCCTCAAGGAACTTCTCCCTTGGCCATTGGCCCACATCATCGGGGGCATAGCGGGAGCTTCTGAATTCATCCATCTTGGCCCGATCGGTTCCCGGCGCGTTGCGGAACTCACCTTCAGACTCATGGCTCCGGTGAGACATGAGCGTCTGGAAAACTGTGGAATTGATCCCATGGATGGCACCAATGGGAAAAGTGGCGGTGTAATTCTCCCCAAAAGGCGGTCCATCCGGTTGATCGGAAAGCGCACCTTCTCGACATCGGTGCATCCACGGGACTAGCTCTCCCGACTTTGGGGCCAATCATCACCACAATTGGCTCGGTGCTACTAGAAACACTGGCGGATTCAACCTCGAGAGTCAAGTTGTCCACTGGGTGGTGGCGGTGGCGGTGGATTGTTGGCGGTGTTGACGATTGAATAAGGGCTGCATCGGTGCATTCTTGTTGGAGCAGTGGGTGAGCTCGGAGGAAACCGTTCCGTCTGGAGGCATCGGTGTTTTGGAGGGGATGAAATTTAGAATAGAACAATGGTCTATGAGGAATAACACTACCCATATGAATGCACAATCATAACACAAATCATTTATTCATTCCATTCAAACATGGTTCAACTCGATTACAAAAGCTCATGACTAATCGAAGAAAACATCGGCCCTAGATGGAAAAAGTAAAAGATAACATGGTGGTCGACTAAAAGTCTTCATCGATGGCGCCTCCTCTTGGGGTTTCCTTGGTGGTACTCCTTGAAATCCGATCATTGCTCACGAGGGTGCTTCATCTCCACTCGGGTAAGGTCCTCTCCAAGTCCATCTTTTCCTCTATCGGCAAGCTTCATCTTGGTCTCGACTATCTCCATGAAGTCCGTGATTTCTTCCTCATGCCAAGGAAGTTGCGGCCTTCTCCTCCGATTCGATTCGCGGAACAAAAGCTTGTGTGTCTTGAGTTCTGGGGTGGAATCTCCGTTTCCGAGAAGACACTCCAAGTCTGGATGTAAAGAGAGTGGAATCGTCCTCAATGATGCGGATGATATCTCCATTCCTTGCCTAGAAACCATGGCGGTGCGGTGATCGAGCTCGGCCTGCCCTCTCGGAGATGTCCAAGTGCTCGATAGATGCCCGTCCCCCGATGATCGGTTGAACTCGGTGAACTCAAAGTTGATAGGCTCGTGTGTCCTCAAAGGTTCTCCCAGGATATGCCTTAATCCTTGGCGGGTGTCCGTAAGTGCATTATGGGTTTCCGGTGATCGAGGAACTATCTTCAGCTTCACCATCTGGACCAGCTTTCTTGAAGGGCATCGTCTCATCGGTTTGGAACTCCGGTGCAAAACGGGGTGAACTTCGTGCCATCTAGAATGTTGAAATGGGAGAAAAGTCGAATTGAAAGGGAGAATTATGGAATGAAAAGGATGAAAGTAAATGGTCTCTTTATGGCTTTCCGATCCTGGGTTGATCCTACGGTCGGTGTGCTGATACCATCTCTGGCGACTGACCCAAATGGTCAAATCTACTTCATGCCATCCCAAGATCATCGGTACTCACGGTACATCGATAAAGTAATCAAAGTTCAATCACACGAATATCATTAACGATTCTCATATAGAGTCTTTATTACAAGGGAAAAATTTAAGGAACTCATGAGAAATAAACTACTAATCTTTGAGCGTCGAAGATAAGGAGTCCATCCGACTCAAAGGGAAATCGCCAAGCCGGGGCGAGCCTCCTCTGATGGAATATTCTGCAACATAATACGTTGCAGCCATGTAAATCCTTTTGGAATAAGCGGCAAGTCATGAAGAATAACAATAATAAAGTTACTAACTCTATATGCATTTTGGCTTGGAGCTCTAAGTTTCATCATTTTAAAAGCAAATTTTTCCCTACTACAATGGACTTGCTTGCAAATTACTACAATTGTTGGTAGTTATTGAGATGGTTCCAACCAATATCTGTTCCCAATTATTAAGTCATAAAACCCTCAAATTAATTCATTAGTTTTAGTGTTGAGATATCCGAATACTTCCAAGTTCGAGGCTCAAATGTTCAGGGAAGGCTTCGATTAGATCTTTAACTTTCTGCGGAGGGTTTTTCCCCCAAGAATCATTCCCTCCTTTAAAGTCTTGCACTTCATGGTGTTTGAAGGCGGGGCCAATAAACGGGGTCTTCAAAGAGTTCTTCGGCTCTGCCGGTACCCATCAATCCTCCGTTCGTCTACTTCTCGTATCGTCCGGCCAGCGTCACTACAATCAACCCGGCCCATAATGGCTTGCGGCTGCGGTAACTTCGGTCATGGGGCATCCATCCTTCTCTTGTGGCTGGGTGAAGCTTTCCCGGGATGTCATGGCACTTCTCCATGCATCGGCCTTTGGGTGCTCCGGGGTGCCGTCACTCCTCCACCATAGTGATTTTCGAAGTCCATCTTGATCATTGTAGTTCATGGGGTTGTCATCATCATTGACTCTCAATTTCATGAATATCACTCATAAAACCGTCTCTGAGCATAGCAAAGTAACTACTAAATCCGGGGTCATGGTAACAAGGGGTTGGTTCATCCTACCACATGATACTACTCAAGTTTAATGACTTCAATTTCACTTCCATGCATGGTGGGGTGGTGACAACTACTAATGCACAAAAACATAGGTATAGAAATAACATGATCAAAACGCCTTGCGATGATCCTCGTAAGCTAAAATAATAGTAGAAGCCACTCAAAACTCTAGAACAAACAATAACACAATAAGCACAAATAATAGGATCACATAACACAACATAAAAAATAACACAAAAAACAAACAAAACCAAATCCAAAAGGAAAACTCAAAGAAACCAATTCAAAGTTTTCCCTACTCCAAACAATAACAAAAATAGTTTTATATAAAAAAATTCCTTAATATAACCTAATCATGGTTTTAAGTTAACTTAACAGAAAAGGTTTCACTAAGCAACTAGGAGCAAAAAGAATTAATTAAAAGCTATTATAAAACTCATTTAGGCTAATCCAATTTCTATTAAGAAAATAAATTAAAACTTTTATTAATTATAAATAAAAGTTCATCTAATGAGTAAGAAAAACCTAGAATAACTAATCACAAGTTAAAAATAAATTCATTTACTAATTAAAATATTAGGAAAACAGGAACTAGTTAATTAATTAGGATTAATAGGATTCTGCTTAAAATTAATTATTTATTAAAAAATACCCAAGTTAATTTCTAGGGTTTGGCAATGACAAAATAAATTGGGACAAAAGAATCAGCAAAAATAATTTTTCTAACTCAAGTTATAGCAGATTTACTATTCTGACTAAAACTAAAATAAAGCAATTTTAATTAATTTTAACATAGCTAAATATATATTCTACAGAAACTACATAAAATTTGCAATCCAACAAAAAAGAATCACTCAAAATATTAAACAGAATAAAAGATGAATTTTGAAAACGAAACTATTCTTAAAACAGAAAATCAAAATAAAAGAAAAAAGCCTAATGGGCCTATCTTGTCCTGGCAACTTAGTCTAAGCGGCCTGGTTAAAACTAAAAGCGGAAAATTGACTAAAACCTAACTAATAAACCGGGGCGGTTCTTTTAAAACATACCCCTTGGGGTTCTAATCTACCACCGTTTGAGATCGGAGGGGAGGTGATTGACCTTGGGTCCGGGCCCGGAATCGTGGGGCTTGGGTCGGTGAGCTAGGGTCCCGTCTGGTTTGGGAGGTCGGTGAGTGGTCAGTGGCGTCGTTGGGGGTCGGGGTGGACTAGGGTGGGGCGCTTTGGCGGAAGGCGCTCCGTGCCGGGAGGAGAGGGGCTCGGATGGGGGAATGGGGTGCGGAGGGGCTCGGCTTTTTAGCGGGCCTGGGCGTCTTGGGGATCGGCGTCGGGATCCGGATCCTTGGGATCGGGATCTCGCGGCTTCGTCGGGGGGAAGAAGAGGGGGCCTGGGAAAGGGGGGCGGGGGTGGCGAGCCTAGGGGATTGGCGAGGCGGTAGGGGCTGGCTGTTGGCCAAGTGGGGGTGGCTTGGGCAGGCCAGAGCTTTTGGGGGTGGGCTGGGGTGGCTATGGGGAAGGTTTCTTTTTAAAATTTATTTTTTAAATAAAACAAAAACAAAATAAAACAATATCTATAAATATTTTATATAGGGTATATATATACCAAAATGATGGGAATATTCCTTTCATTTGAACATTTTCCAAAACAAAATCAAACTTTATAAAAATCCATTTTTTCCAAATTCAAATAAAATTCAGATTTGAATCCAAATCTTTTGCATTTTTCCTCGATATTTTTGGGTGTCATGTTTGCTCCTCTCATACTTTTGATCAAGTATTTATCGGGCTTATTTTTGAAATGTTTCCCACACCAAAGTTTGAAATTCAATTTCAAAACTCAAAATTTCTGAAACTTCAAATGGCATTCAAATTCAAACAGGATGCATAGGATGTTAGCTATAATTGTAAAACATTCCAAATAGGAAATTTGGGATGTTACAGAAAAGATCAATCTGGAATCCGGACTAAAACATTCGGCAAATAAAACAAGACTAAAAAGCAGGTTTCGAAAAATCCCGATAAATTATCTGTTCTTAGGCACATCCGGATGAAGCGACTCGAGTAAAACCAACCTCGAGTTTCCCTGGTGGCCCCCGGTTTCGGTTGTAACTCAAAAAACCTTGGTCGGGGGGTTAAAATAAAGATGACCCTCGGGCTCGCGGGGAAAAAAACTTAGGTGGTAAATGGTAAAACCAATGTTGGGCCTTTTGGGGAGTCTTATTCAAAGCAAACTGTCAAGGGGTATAAATCAAACCGGTAAAGACGAAATCAAGGAACATCACGGTAGGGAAACTAGGGTGGAAAGTGGAACAAAACACCAGGCATGGCCGAGCCTTCCACCCTTTACCAAGTATATAGATGCATTAATTATAGAATATATGTTTGATATCCCCAACAAGTAAACATGTTCCAACAAGTAACAAATCTCCATGTTCCAACAAGGAACAAACTTCAACCAACTAGCGCTATAAGAGGTGGAAAGGTAACATAGCCAATCCGGTTTGCTAGGAAAGGATGGTTAGGGGCTGACATAATATGGGTGGCATGATATAAAAGTGGTAGGCATGTGCAAGGCATAGCAAAAAGCGAGCAACTAGCATAGCAAAATAGAAGTGATTTGAGTATGGTCATCTTGCCAATGTTCTCAAAGTTGCGGCTTGATCCCAAGGGTTCTCAACAGGTTCCCGTTCATGTCTGTCTCGGCTCTGCCCAAAGCAACAACACAAACAAAGGAACCACAATAAATCCGGTGCAATGCACAAGCAACATGATGCAAAACATGACATGATATGCGAGATGTGATATCGCTTATATGCGCCCGGAAGGTAAATGATGCCAGGCATCAACAAAAAACATGCCACTGGAAAGATGAGATGATTTGGTTGAAATCTATATAAAGATCACGGAATCGGATGCACGGTTTGCAAATGACAAGCAAAACAAGAATGGCACAAATCGCCATTAAAGCATGATGCCATTAGCAAGCAACAAGAAATTAAGCTCACCAACTACCACAAAGTATATGGGTGATCTACACAAGATGCTTGACAAAATATGAGCACTGAGCCAGCTAAATCACATCATAACATTCAAACAAGCATGGCAAAAGTGCACAAAATATCATGGACATGACAAAAACAGCATCAAGTTGCAAGTTGAGCAACAAAACTACATGCTACGGAACTTAAAATAGCAAAACATGGCATGGCATGAATCTACTCAAAGCATAGAACAAAGTCCCTTACTGACCATAAGCCAAAAGGATCAGAAAAATATAACACCCATGTCAATATCGAAAGTTTAGATTAGATTCACAACATGGCATGTCAAAACTGATAACAAGTAGGCATGTTTACAAGCTCAATGCACTCACTACAGATCCTTATATGATAAACTAAGCATACATACATCAAGAATACATGGCATAGAAGACATACATGGCAAGAACAAAACATACATACATGGATCAACCACAACAACCTTGGCAAAATTGAATAACATGTAAACAATCTGCGAAACATTTGATAGCAAAAGTAGAGCTCGATTGACTCAAGCTATACTCCATAATTGCAAACAAAGGCATGGATGGATAGATCAAGACATGTTTAACAAAACATCCTTATTGAAGTATCTCAAAATATGCATAGATCTCTCGGTATCATCAAGTTAACATGGCATCAAAATATCGCTAACGAGGGGAAAACAGCAACATCGGGACACCTACTTTGCATGCTTGTGCTAGTCACCACATAGATCACAAAAATACATGGCATACACCCCTGGAAAGATGGCATGGAATATTACAAAACACATGTGGACTCAAATTCATAGGGTGCACACATCAATCATGGCAAAAATAACAAAAGTGCAAGTTACATTAAAGCGAAAACTAACATCACATAGCCCTCTTCAACAGCATTTCGGGCATCAATATGAGCTCAAATGAAAATGATGCAATGAGATGAAATGATCTACTCTTGAAACGAACATTTTGATATATTATCTGGCATAAATGGAGCTACGGATGCAAAGTTATACTACGTTGAAATTGCCACGAAATAACATAGGATGCAAAAACTTGGAAGAATTGAGGAGGGAAGAAGTCAACTGGATCGGGATCGGTCGGGATCGGATGGCGAGTCTTGTGGCGCGAAGTGGGAAGGCGGAGGTAGGGCCCTCGCCGGAGGAGGCAGGCGGAGGCCAATAGGCCGAAGTGGGAAGGCCAGCAGCGAGTGAGCCGCGGGGAAGCTGGCAGCGAGGGCTAGTGGCGCAGGCGGCAGGCCGTGGCCAAGCCAGGGGAGCGGCGGGGAGCCTTGATGGCGGAATCCGTGAGGCCAGGGGCCAGCGTTCGCTGGCGGCAAGCAAGCCCCGGCCAGCGGGCTGCGTGAGACAGGTGGCGTCTGTAGCGCGGCGGCGGCTTAATCGTCGGCCAGCGGGCGTCGATGGTGAGGATGAAATTTAGGGTTTCGGGGAAGAAGCCGGTTTGGGCGGGAGATGTTTAAATAGGCATAGAGGAGCTAGGAGAGTCCAAATGAGGTGTAGTTTCGCCCACGATCATGATCGAGCAGCGGAGATCATGGAAGTGACAGATGGGTTATTGGACTATTTTGGAGGGTGTTGGGCTGCAACAAAGAGGCTTTGCGAGTCCGGTTGACCGTTGGAGTACCAACGAGCTCAAATGACCGAAACTTGACGGTGGTCTCTGGGTGGTATACCAAAGGCCACTTGACAATCTCGGTCCACTTGAAAGGTTTAGTACCGCTCACGGAAAACGTAAAAGGGCGCCGGGAGATAGAGTCTTGGGATTGCAAAAGCGGACAACGGGAAAAATGCTGGAATCATGAGGCGAACACTTATGCAAATCGATGCACATGATGACATGATATAAAATGCATGACATGGACAAAATGCAAAATGAAGAAAAACCCAACCACGGAGGAATATCATATCAAAATGCGAAAATGGCAAGAGTTGGAGTTACAAATATGGAAAGTAACTTCCGGGGTGTTACAACACTCCACCACTACAAGAGGATCTCGTCCGAGATCTAGGACTGAAAGAACTCGGATATTCGACGGAGGTGATCCTCGTGCTCCCGGTGGCTTCACGGTGAATGGTGTGACCACTTCACTTTCGGAATTTGATTGACTTGTTGCGAGTCTTGCGCTCGGTTTCTTCAAGAATAACAGGGTGCTCATGATAAGAGAGATCTTCTTGAAGGTCAATCTCTTGAAGTTGATAGTGCGTTCGGAGTCTTGAAGCACTTGCGAAGGCTGTGACACGTGGAACACATCATGCACGTTTGCAAAGTTGGATGGAAGCTCAAGTTGATAGGCGAGATCGCCTCTTTTGCCAATGATCTTAAAAGGACCCACGTATCTAGGGGCAAGCTTCCCTTTGATACGGGCGGCAGTGCCTTTCATTGGAGAGCGCGGAGGTAGACATGGTCTCCGATTTCAAAAGCCACATCCGGTGCTTATCATCATAATAGCTCTTACAGCGCGATTACGGCTTTGAGATTCTCACGAATGACTTTGCACATTTCTTACATACGTGATCAAGTCATTGCCAAGAAGTTGGCGTTCACATGTCTCGAGACCAATTGAGAGAATCGGCACTACGCCATAGAAATTCGAATGGGGCCTTGCGAACTACAGCAAAGCTGTTGTTGTAGGAGAACTCGGCATATGGAAGACAATCTTCCACTTCATACCAGAAAAATGACACAAGCCCGAGCATATCTTCAAGGATTTGATTAACTCGCTCGACTTGGCCACTTGTTTGAGGATGGAAGCTGTCTTTGAAAGCAATGTTGGTGCCCATGGCCTTGAAAGAATCCCAAAACTTGGAGGTAAAGATGCTGCCGGTCTGAAGAGATCACTTGTGGAATGCCGTGCAAGGAGACAATCACGAGGTGTATAGCTCGCCAGCTGAGCTCTTTGTGATGGATTCTTTGATAGGAAGAAAATGAGCCACTTTAGTAAACTTGTCAATGACAACGAAGATAGCATCATTTCACGCTTGGACTTAGGAAAACCAGTCACGAAGTCCATTTCAATATGATCAAACTTCCATTACGGAATAGCAAGAGGTTGAAGGAGACCAGCTGGTCTTTGGTGTTACTCTTTCACTCTTGAGACGTCACACTCATTCACGAATTGAGCAATTTCTGCTTCATTCGAGTCCACCAATATATTGCTTGAGGTCATGGTACATCTTGTACTTCGGGATGAATGGATAGAAGCGAATTGTGAGCCTCGCTCATAATGACTTTTCTCGAGATCACCCTTAGGAACCACAATCCGGTCCTCAAAGAAAAGTGTCTCTGTCATCAATGTGGAAGCACTTGTACTTGGAAATGCCCTTGTCGATACCACGTTTCACCTTTTTCACCATGGTATCCGAGTTGAGCCTCACGAATCTGATCTTCCAAAGTAGGAGAGACTATGAGGTTGGCAAGAAAGCCTTGAGGAACAACTTGAAGATTCACTTGGAAAGCTTCCACGAGATCCATTGAAAGGGCTTGAGGATTAAACTATTGCGATAAGCCTTCCTGCTCAAAGCATCTGCAATGACATTGGCCTTGCGGAGTATATTCAATACTTGGGTTGTACTCTTGAATCATTTCGACCCATCAGTCTGCTGAGGTTGAGGTTGGGTTGAGTGAAGATATACTTGAGACTCTTGTGATCGGTGAAAATGTCCACTTTCCTTCCCAACAAGAGATGTCTCCGTTATCAATGCATGGACAACTGCCGCCAACTCAAGATCGTGAGTGGGGTAGTTCTTTCGTTGAGCTTCAATGGCGAGGTATAAGCCATAACTCTCTTCTCTTGCATTAACACGAGACCTTGAAGAAGCATCACGAAAACTTCAAATGGCTTGGATTCATCGGGAGGAGTCAAGGCAGGGAGCTGTGAGAGTTTCTCTTTGAGGGTATTGAAAGCAACATCACACTCGGAGACGGACATACTTCACATGCTTCGGAGGAGGTTGGAAAGAGGCTTTGCAATCTTGGAGAAGTTCTCAACGAATCTTGACAATAGCTTGCAAGACCAGAAAACTGCGAAGGCTTGACGTTCGAGGAGGTTCCCAATTCACAATTGGGACACCTTCTAGGGATTAACAACAATGCCCTTAGCGGAGATGATATGACCAAGGTAAAGCACTTCATCAAGCCAAAATTCACATTTGGAGAACTTGCATAGAATTGATACTCTACGAGCTTGTCTAGTACCAATCGCAAATGTTTGGCATGATCCTTCTTATTCTTGGAAGACCAAAATATCATCAAGATAGACCAAGACGAATTCATTGGTGTAGGGGTTGAATATGAAGTTCATCATCCAAGAGAATGTTGGAGGGCATTGACAAGGCGAAAGACATGACAGTATGTTCATAAGAACCAAAGCTTTTACGAATCTTGTCTTGAATATCTTGTTCACGAATCGAATCATGATACCCTCTGAAGGTCAAGCTTGGAAAACACTTTAGCACCTTTGAGTTGCTCGAAAAGCTCATTGATGTTGGGAAGTGGATACTTGTTCTTGATAGTCTTCTTATTCAATGGGCGTTCGATGCAAAAGTCGGTCCGTGCCATCCTTCTTCGGACAAAAGAACACCACAACCCCAAGGAGATGAACTCGGTCTGATCAAACCCAGGCGCTCTTGTTCAGACTGCTTCTTCAATTCCTTCACTCATCGGTCCAAGCTTGGGGGCGGCTTGCAAAGCGGGTTCGATGCGGGCTCAAGATCGATATTGAACTCAAGCGGCCGATGAGGAGGCATACCGGAAGCTCTTACGGAAAGACATCTTGGTACTCCAAGCATTGGAATCGAGAGATAGCATCCAATTTTCCCTTCTCATTGAGAAAAACAACCGAATGGTTTCATCAGCGGCATAGATGATCACATCATTAGAAGAGTGAGTCAATTGAATTTCCGGCAGCACAATCAAGTGAGCTTTGTCTTGGAAAGCCGATCCATCCGAGAATAAGATCAATATCCGAGTCACCAAGGACAATTGGTTTAGCCAATCTATAATCGCCCATCTTGATACCGACATTGGAACCATCATGCTAGAGCTCAAGCGCTTGGGAGAAATAACTTGCAATGCTTTAGGTAATGCCTCTATATCAAAATTGTGCCGATGCAAAAGGATATGACATGAAAGATTGCGATGCACGATATCAAATAAGACTTTTGCGGAATATCATTAACTAGAAGATTACCCATTATCACATCGGAAGATTCCCTCTTGAGCTGCATTCATCATGTTCACCTTTGCGGACTTGGGATTATGCTTGACCCTTTGCATTCTTTGGAAGATTTCACGGGAGGAGGAGGCGGAAGGGCCTCGGTTGAAGCACTTGTTACATAGTGACCTTCTGCTGACACTTGTTGCAAGTCACCTCGAGAGCGGACGGTGGTAAGGAGCACTTGACCTTGGAGCTTGAGAATTAGACTTGTTCGATAGCTTGGGTTGGGTGGGTGGGAAGATCCCGGCCACTGAGTTCTTCTGGCATAAGTGGCGGAGGAGGAGGAAAGGTAGAACTTCTTGCTTAGCGCCACTTGAGAGGAGAAGAAATGACTGCATCCGATTCTCTTCTTGAAGCCTCACATTTGAGCTGGGCAGTTTCTTGTTTGATGCCATGTTGTAGAATTCATCATACTTTTGCTCAAAAGCACAAGAGCTAATTGCAGATCTTCTCTCAGACCACCTCACGAATTGATAGATCATACTCTTTTCATCAGTCGTCTTGCTTAGCAAAGCAAGCGAGTTTACGGCTGGATATTGTATTGATAGACAGACATGTTGCCTTGCTTGAGATTGCGGAACTCCTCACCTTGCTCTCAACAACACTTTTGGAATGTGGTGAGCTCAAAATCTCGGCGGAACTCATCCAGTAATGCCACGACCTCCTCTGGAATCTTTGTATTCTGGTACCACTCGAGCTTGGTCCTTGAGTTGAAGCGATGCAAACTTGACAAAGTCCTCGGTCGACATTGCTACAATCAAAATGCTTGAGATGTCCACAAGCCAATCGTCGTCGTCTGTGCCTCGACCACGAAACGAAAGACTTGGTGATTAGCGAGGCGGTGAGAGTAGCAAAGTCCGGCTGGTTGTTGCCTTGACCTTGGTTTCCTTGATTGCCTTGCCCTGAGTGCGTTCTTGCAAGAGCTACAAAATCATCGAGCATTGGCATTGGTGGCTGCCATGATAGCTTGCGGCCTCGGGCGGAGGTGGAGGTGGAGGTTGGTGATCCCCATCATTGCGAT
>JAHIAM010008943.1:0-11534 GCA_021605205.1 Aegilops longissima
TATTCATCATGTAAACAGGTCAGCAAACCTTGCGGCGCATCTTCGTCTGAACCGTTTGCTGCACTTTGAATGTGGCGAGCTGGCTTGATGAAACACCTTGCTTCCTACTTCTTTTTTGCGGGTACCTCGCTTCCTAGTGACCAGTGTCTTGGCTGATCGTCCTAAGAATGCTTATATATGAATAAAGCTCTCTCATTTACCATAAAAGATTAAGCCATATTAACGAGAAAGGAGGGTATGGACTAGCACTACTTTTTGGTGTGTCCGTCCTTTCATGAGAACAAGGAGAAGCTTGCAGGACAAGGTGAAGCTACTTCGCCTTTTGACTAGCAAACCTACCCTCGGTGGACATGCATCAGTCCATTCGATGTCAGTTATCGAGGCATACCTGTAGTACCCAACATGCGAATACCATCATTGTTCGACTTCACGAAGGCGAAGAGCCAAGCGCTGATGTCGAGTAGTACTACTACTAGAACTGCATGGTGGGCGTCATACTCTTATTTTTATCTACGATAAAGTACCGTTTATTCGGAGAAGAGCGGAAGCGGCAGCCCAACATGTAATGAATGATATCGATCAACCAACCATGCTCAAATATATCTTGGCCTCCATGCGAATCCGTCTGTGTTCGCTCCTCGTCTCTCTCAAGGAGCGACGGTTGGCTCTTTGCGTCAATTGAGATCGGTTTGCTCACCTCCTATCCCACATGTCGGTGATATGCCAAGAGGAGTGCGTTGACCGTGCCATCTGGCGTACTTGGTTTTGAACCTTCATACTACTCCTCCCTCCATCACAGTTTAAAGGCGCGCTTCATTATGATGCATTTCTCTCAATGCATTTCCACCACCGAGAGAGACTTTAAGCGCGTTTGGTTTAATGCTCAATTAATTAGAGGCGTGGTAACACAATCAAGTCCACAATTTTCTCTCCATGTACTCTACTATAGTACTACTGAGTGGAGTAAGTGCATGCATGTGTGTACCGGGGTGGAAGCCTTGCATGCATGTGTGTCGCATTATTCCCTCTAGTAATAGGCGCGTGCTATAACTACAAATGCTATTTTTCAGGCCGATCGCTAGTCGCCTTGGTCCCATAGATCTTTTTCTTTTTTACGAAGCCTTGTATAAGCAGTGCGGATGGAGTATGGCGGATTCAAAGAAAGCGTATTGATGGTTGCTTCTTGAGCAACTTACGATTAGGAAAAGGTGGGGCTTACGATTTGTGCTCATTACTCACTATTAATGCGGCGCAACAACGGGCTGAGTCTCCCATGCGGTTGTGCACTACCCCTCGGTTCTTAAATATACTCGGAGTATATTTGTCTTTCTAGAATTTCAACAGTGACTACTCAAATATTTGTCTTTTAGAGATTTCAAATGGGTGCACATACGGATGTATATACATATTTTAGAGTGTAGATTCTCTCATTTTGCTCGTATGTAGTCACTTGTTGAAATCTCTAGAAAAGAACAAATATTGGAGCAGGAGTACACATCTGAAGCAAAATGGTGAATCTACACTCTAAAATATGCCCGTTTGAAATTTGTAAAAGACAAATATTTAGGAGCGAAGGAGTATAATTTTGTGGATGGCACATGGACCCGGATGATGAAGAGGCTTACGGCAATGCTATCAAGCTTCCATCATTTGTTTACATAATTGACGTACTATACAAATAATTTTCAGCGAGACATGAAATTGTACAATGGTGTGAGCTTTCAGCTTCTATTTAGCGTGTCTTGCCATCGATGCTCTTTGGAAACAATAAAAACTAACTTCCTTGCTAATGCATGTCAATTATTAGCGGATCGAGCTAATAATTACATCTGGCGAAAACGAGTTGTGAGAAGGTGTTAAATTAAAATTGATCCATGCTTTCATTGGCAGCAATGTCCCCCAGCTCTGTCTAAATCAACAAGGCATGTTGGGAAAAAAAGTAGCTATCGGAGCATGCAACATTCCGATCATTTTGTGCAGTTCCACTAAAATAGAATGAGTGTCCCTGTTCCAAAGATATTAAGTGTGATTACGATAATAGAGGACTGCTGATGAAACAATAAACACATAAATAGAAGCCGGTCACCTTTGCGGTCTCTCTTAAGACTAACTAGTTGGAGAAGATTAGGCTCGGAGTTGGATGAGGAAGATAGAGCAAAACCAATCTCCCTTTGGCGATCGCCTGAAATGTAGAGGCGTTGCCCATGTGACATTTTAGTACAACTGCACAAAACACTCTTAAGAAAAAAGTGATTTGTGCAGTTCACCAAAAAGTCATAATAGCAGAGTGAAATGGATAGCCTGTTTGCAAAAAAGGTAGAAAGGAAACAATTCTGGCCAATAAGTTGATGACACATGCAATGACAAAAAAAGCATATTCCTTGCCCTAGGGAAGATAACAACACGGTTGTGTTTGTCTAAAAGCAGTGTGAGGGCGAGAATGCAACTATGGAAAATCGCTGGGCGAGCTACGTTTTGGACAAAGAACTATGGAAGATCCACATGCAGCGACGTGGGAGAGGCGGCAGTGGAGCAAGGCGGAGGGATACACAGAGGTCGTCGGGATGTAACTAGGTTGGCCGGCGGTAGGCGGAATCTGTGGCAGGTGGCGTAGGCCTGCCGCGCAGCAATCGAGAGAGAACGGTGTAACCGTAGATCGGACGTGCTGCCTCGCCATCGAATGAAGCTTGATACACTTCCTCCCACTTCCCCGGCTGGGCGGGATGCGGCGGATCAGTGACCCACGGTGAGAGAGAGAGGCCACGCACTCCCTTTCCCCGGCAGGACGGGATCTGCGGTAGGATCGATGACCAACGGTGGGAGAGAGAGAAGCCACAGCAACCTTGTGAGATACTACTGAAGAAGCGACAAACCAGAGACGCATAGGCTCCATTGTATATAGTGAGCGGACTACCTTTTCTCCATAAAATCGTTTTATATTGCATATGCGTGCCATTGAGCGCTATAACTTTATTTAAAAATAGTGCGGCAACCCGTCAAGTCGAACTTTGTTTGGCCGGTGATGGTACATAACCTCCTAGGTAAACAACCGCTCTGAGGCGTTCAAATTATACGTGGGCTGCCATTTCGTATAAGAAATGGGCTCCACAAATGTACCAGCAAGTGTGGCTGGGCCTGGCGTGATGTGCGATCGCAGTGCACCTATTCTCTTCTTGTATCGTACACCACCTCGTGAGGGTGTGTGAGAGATACAAACCTAGAGATATAGTGTGTGGGTTCTTGAGAGTTTTTGGGGGTTCAATCAAAAAATGTAACATATGCCCACGAGAAGAGAGTGGAAGTATCATCGGCAGAGGTGTCCATAGAATCGAAAGAGGATGATGTGTGTTATATGTGCGTCTGCGATCGATAAAGTGCCATCAATTTGTGTGTGCACGTCAAAAGATATAGAGTGGCTGGCCCTCTTTGGAACGTGAGAGGGACATGTGCAGTTTGTCTACTGTGGCATGGATACCTACACACAGCACTTTCGACTATCTCGATGTGTGGTGGGGAAAGGAGGCCCAAGTAACTATAGAGGTACAATGGCTGGTATATGTGTGGAGGAGGAGAGGCCTACCTCATGTATTAAAGGCATCGATCTGCCTCATGTATTAAGGGAGATCGATCGGCATCCATGCATATATGCGGGAGAGGAATAAGGTTGGGAGAAGGCAGAGCTAGAGTGTTGGAGGGGTGGTAGTGAGTTGCTTCTAACAAATGGTGGGATAGGCTTGCTAGACAAGCGAAGGACGCTTGCCAATATCAATAAGAGGAGATGGCTGCTTGTTATGCGTACGCGTGCGTGTGAGAGACAGTGCAGAGGCATGCACGAATGATGAGGCGATGTGGCTGTGGTAAGGAGAGATAACTACATAGGAAGATCAATCGCCCTTTGTTAGAGAAGGAGAGACATAACTTGTGAAGTGCGGTGATCGATGGGGGAGTAGTTAAAGTCGATCAGGTATGTGTTGTTAGATCGATCGCTATACATGCATGTGTGTGATAGAAACAAACGAGGCCGAGGGAGGAGGATAGAGATAGAGGGATGCATGTAGGAGGTGGTGCAGAGGCATACTATGTCGGCGGGGAGGGAGTGTATGAGTCTGCGAACGATGAAAAGAGTGGTGGGAGTGAGGCATGGGCGGTGACAAGAGAGAGGGAAGCTTGTGTTTGTGCTAGGCACACCTAGCTAGAGAGGCATATCGATCGATGTGTTGCAGTAAAGAAGGAGTTGGGGGCCTACACACATGGGTGAAACGACCTAGAGTGAAGCGAGCAATTCTTGTGATGGAGCTAGAGAATCTTTGAGGGGAGGTGAGGAGGGATCGCGAGTGTGCATGCACTGAGAGAAAGTTAGCGCTAGCTACAAGAGATAAGAGGGTTGTGTGGGTGTAAAAGGCGAATAGAGATCATATATACTTCATTATAAAAAGCGAATCTGGATATTTGAAGAATTTATCGTAGTGTTTTAAACCGGCGCATGTGTGAATATATATAACGGTGATACACATGGCGTGTTTATGAACATGTTATACTACATTTAATATATTTTATCTCTACTCTTATAAAAATGGAGTTGTTGATGATGGTGTACCTGCCATCCTGCATTATAGGTCGTCCGATTTATATCTGGCGGATAGCAAGAAACTATGATGGTTGAAGTTGGCAACAATCATGATTGTAGATTCTTATTGAAATGAAAACGAATTCAAATTTAGTTGAATTGCAGCGGTAGTATAGATATTTGGAATGCACTCAAATGTTGGTATGAGTAGGTTACATGCATTATACAACAAGCGAAAAAAATTAATGTCGGACATAACATGGATTCATACTCTCTCCTTCCATCTATATAGAGGCGTAATGAGATTTTAAAGACCGCCTTTGACTATTGACAAGATTAATAGTACATGATATGCACAATGTGAAAATTATATCATTGAAAGAACCTTTCATGAGGCGAAGTTAACGATTATGCTTTGTGTAAGTTGCATGTCATATATCATTGCTCTAATATTTGGTCAAAGTTAGCATCGAAAAATGCATTAGGCCCTATATAGATGGAAGGAGGTAACTTTGAATAGCATTTGTATAAATAAAAGCAGGCAAGACTCTCTCTTTGTGTGGTGTGAATAGTTTTATTTTTTTTTTTTCTTTTGGTTGAGGAAATGCGAATTGATTTGAGTGCGTACAAGTACAATATTACTACGTTAGGCTTGTCCTAAAAATTCAACAGCGTCTTGTTATATCCAAAAATTCAGACATCGTGCTCCCAAAGCTGGCGCCTTCACAACTCGCGCATTGCTATCCTGAAATTACAGCGGCGAAAACTCCCTCAGCTGCCAAATCCCGACACGCAAAATCCCCTTCAACCCTGAGCGAAAGGGCCGCTAGTTCAAATCGGTGGGGGGTACTTTTGTAACACACCATACATTTTGGACAAGCGGCGTCCCTAAGTCATACTTCACCCCCTTTTGCCATTAAATCCCGGGCCGCCATAACCTCTCCGCTCCGACCCTTGAAACCCCACCCTCCTCCGTCCAGCCATGTCACGCTGCCCAGCGGGCCTCTTCCCGACAACGTGGTCCACATAACAAGCTCGGCGTCCCTCGTCCACCTCCCGGATGAGGATCCG
Source organism: Aegilops longissima (assembly GCA_021605205.1). Classification (NCBI taxonomy): domain Eukaryota; kingdom Viridiplantae; phylum Streptophyta; class Magnoliopsida; order Poales; family Poaceae; genus Aegilops; species Aegilops longissima. The sequence continues at coordinate 5,639 of JAHIAM010008943.1, forward strand.
TCGTCCATCTCGCCGTCCCGTCGGGTCAGTGCCGCCCGTCCTCCACCTCCAAGGAGCTGCTCCGCCGATCGCCTCGTCTGTCGCTGGCTACTCCATCCCCATAAGCGCCCCTTAACCTGCTCCACAGAACCGCAACATCCTCACCGACTCCTCGGGCAGAAGCCGAGGCCTACTCGGCGCCACCAAAGAGGTTGTACACTCATGCATCGCACCTTCTCCTTAACTCGACCTCCGGGCGCCCGGCCAGTGCTCCATCCCGCACCCCCATGGAGCAGCTACCTTGAAGCCGGCTCCGCGAGCGACATCTCCCGTCGGCTCTCCCCGGTCACGAGCCCCTTGGTGGCGGCGTCCATACCCGGCGGATCTGCTGCTGCTGCTCCAGCTCTCCCTTTCGCTTCTGCTTCTTCTTTCTGCTGCTCCGGCTCTCGCTTGATCGCTCGCTTGCCCAGGTCTGCTGCTCTCCCCCCTACTTCGTCTTTGCTTCTCTGCTCAAGTAAGCCACACTTGATCGACTAGATCGACTTTTAGGTTAGTCGATTTTCGGGGGTTGGGGGCTCACGGGAGTTAAGGAAGAAACACCATAGCGAGGGACAGGGCTCCCACTATCTATCTTAGGGTTCGAGGGTGGGGGCGGGGGGCCTAAAGGAGCTGGCAGGCGGCCGGGCGGTGGCTTGTTTGGTGGCGTGCGGCAGGGCAGCGGCGAGGCAGTGGTGGCTGGCGGCTCAAGGGGTGCAGGTTGAAGATGAGCTGCAGGCCCTCCCTAAACTACATGTCAAGTGCCTCTCTCTACTACCATTGCGTTCAGGTTTGACAGTAGCATTCAGATTCCTGATAAATTTCAGTTTGAACAGTTAAGTTCGAGTCAAGTTTTACCTCATACATTTGTAGTCAGGGTGGTTTTTGGTGATGTTAATTTTACATCCATTTACATCATCTATTGGAGATGCTATTAGAATCCACTTGAGATTGACGATGTCTGTCTTGTCTGCTTGCCGGGCTTGGCGTCTTACGGCTCACGGAGCTGCTCCAGCAACGAAACGATCCATCCTGTGACAGCGGTTACTGGGCGCAGTCTCTGATTCCTCAGATCTTCCTCCACACCAGAAGCGGCCCTCTGCCTCAAGCTGCCCAGCTGACCAACCCAATGATCTTTGAGGTCGACACAGCTACTACAAAGAGGTTGTACACTTGTTGCATCACTTATTACCATACATCACGTCGATCCATTAGGGCTATTTTGGTTCAACGGAAAAGCGTCGGTTCCTTCAGTTGTTACCATCACTCTAAATTTCGCATGCTATCCTTGCATAATCTCACCATATTTTTTTGTATGCATATCGAGGATATTGTACAGTAAGGCTGAACATGTAGAGAAAAGAGAAGAGTTTTCTTGTGACAATAAAATGTCATCAGGACATCGCTCCATGGAGGGTTCAATGGCAAACCCTCCCCACCCCTCTCCAGTTGTAATCGAGAGGAAGATATCTGTTATTAGGCGTATTCAGGGCCTTGCGCGACCCTCTATTTACCCCCAAGGTGTTTGCTCTACCTTGGCATGATGATGTTAGTCATATCATGCATATGTTGCCTTACGATTGCCTACTTTTGACATCATATATGTCATATACTTGGTTTAGACATGTTACTGTAATGCCACTGTTTAGTTTCTATATCATATATGGAATTATGCAGCGTCTCATGTCTTTTAGCCAACCATAATATATGTGAAATGTGCAATGCCATCCTGTTTAACCGGGCATCATATATTTGAATGATATCTTGCCCATCCTTTTCTTCATTACATTTCCATTTATGGACAATGTTTGTACATTAAACTACTCTTCTCTGAATCAGCCATTTGGGTGGGAGATGGAAAAATCTGGAGTGAAAACAAGGCCTTGAGCGAGACGGTGCTACTGTGAAGCAGATCTCTTATTGGGTCGATAGCTCCTCGAGAGATGGATTAGAGACAGATGACCATTCCTATTCCCCACGAGGTGTATGCTCTAACTTGCACGGTTATCTTGCTCATATCATGCATAATGTGTCTTGCATTGCATAGTTTAGACATCATATACACAATATTCAACACCATGTTCTTAGTTAGGACATCATATCAAATGCCCTCTGTTTAGCATATAAATCACATATGTGAATTAAATGATGCGATCCTGATTACTTAGATAACATGTAGGTGAATTATGTCATGCGATCATGTTTAGTTATTCATCATATCTTTGAATTATGTTATGCTATGCTATCAGTTTAGATAGACGTCATATATGTGAAATTATGTCATGCTATCCGTTTTAGTTAAACAATATACATGTCAACTATTTCATGCCTCTTTTTCCACTATCTATTGCATCTATCTCTCATACAATGTCTGTACATTCAACTATGTTTCCTGTTTATAGCCATTTGAATTGGAGGCAGGTGATGCCAGTATCTAGCGGAATAAAACACGGTCTTCAAATAAAAAAGCAGTGCTACCTCTTGGTGGAGATAGCACCCGGTTGTACATGCACAGAACCAGCCCTACACATAACCCAAACTCTCGCATGATTGTACCCCTCTTTGCGAAGGGCGGAGAACGACTTCACCCAATCTAACCCCAACCTTAGCCTATAGTAACCTTGAGTTCCATTGACAACACCATCTCACCACAGAGCTCCCAAACAAGAGCGATTAGTAAAAGGCAGCTCCGATGCCCAAAGGGCGAGTACTATCACAGCGAACCCCAACTCCACGGTTAAAATGCGCCTATTCACATGGAGGAAGCACAACCAACCAGTCGTAGTTTAGCATCTATAGCATTTGATGTTGTTAAATCGTCGTATGCGTATCTTCCCATCTTGGAAATATTATCTTTGAAGATGAAGGAAAATGCCGTTGCAGTGTTTGTCCGGGGAGTTATGTGTAAGTAATATTATTCATAGCAATTACTTTGCTTAAGTCCCATACATCCTACCTCCATGATGGTTATAATCAGCAAATTTTCCCATTTTCTCTATAGAGAAGGACCGATTTGGAAACTCAGGATGAGGTAACCTGTGCTAATACCCTGCTATCTTCAAGAATGCTTGGTGGCGATGTCGAGATTACACGAAGAAAAGGTACTTCACCGGCAAAGAAACTCATCAAATTCCCTTACGTTCTCCACGAGACACATTCTTTGGACGATGGTAGGAGCGCCTTGTTACATCTTGGTCGAACCAAGAATGTGGTAAGGTCTATGAGCTCATTTTCTATTTTTAAGTATTTTATTCTTGCGTCTTCTTGTACTCTGTTCATGTAGAACAAGTGCCTAAACTGAAGAACAACTGTTCTAATTTAAGATTCCATTGCTATCATAGTTCAAAAAAGCGCTAAGGCGTTAATTGTGTGTTTTGCCACGCCTTGCGCTTCTTGACCAAAAGCGCATGCTTATGCTTGATTATACTGATTATGCGTGATTGCATAATGCGTTTTGCCAACGCCTAGAGCCTAAGGCGGCGCAAGCGCTAAAGCTTAAGCGTACCTTTTTTAACTATGATTGCTTTGCTCTTGTATCATTGTATTTACTCATACAAACTTATTTTTAAATTGAAGGATCAATCGAAACTCAATGGCACAGGCGGGTATGTTCACGCATGTTTCTTTTATGGTTTGCTCTTATCAATAGCTCTGTTGATTTCAATTTCAATTGTGTATACGATTGACTTTCATATCATGCACATTACTAGCATCTGCATGAGCCAATAGTGTTGTTGTACATGTAGAACTGTGGTACCCATCTGAAATCTTGTTGTGTCAGTGTGGTTTCCCACGCTTTGTATTCTTTCCTTGTTGCTTTGTCTTGGTGATATGATTTGAACCGTGTCTCTATTTTGATTTGGCAAGACAATGCACGGTGACCATAGGACATAGATATATGTTTGTTTGATGCTTTTATTATGTACTAGTACTTGGCAATAGAAGACTTGGTAGTTTAATCCTATCCACCTTACTAATGATGGTGGTTCACGAAATGAGTTTCATATACTAGTACATACTAAACTTGTTATGTATGCTTGTTTCTTCTTTTAGAATCTTGTGAGAATATTGGGAAGAGTGCCTTATTAAGCAATGGTAAAGGAAATGATCTGAGATAAGGTTCAGGATAGTGACACATCCTTGTTGGTCTCCAACAAAGCTGATAAAACAGCTAAGGAAGACTATCTTGAAGACAGCGTGACAACCCCAAAGTCTGTCTTGGTTTAGTGTTGATTCTTGGACACTACCGCATGCACAAGCTATTCAAACTCACTTATGCAAGATCAGTTCGGTTTCTTGAGTCTCAACTACAAGGTGAAAGACATTGATCGGCTGTGCTTTGCGACGAAGAAGTGGATGGGCTACGAGAAGTCCTGGAGCATTCGAGATGCATACTACAATTTGTGACCAGCGTTGGAGGATTTTAGCGTGAAACATGACAAAGCTAATCAACTTTCTAAGCTTATGCCCGACATGGTGGATACCGAGGATAACGTTTCTTGAGCTCTTCTAAAGTTGTTTGAGTTATGCTCTTGTTTCTTTGCTCGCGTTTATTTTACCGGTGGCCAATTTTGTGACCGATGTATGTATATATCTTGCTTTGTTCCCTATATTTACCTTTGGTGGCGAACTTTGATGCCCATTGGATGTAATATATGTAATAAGCGGTAATAGGCTAGTCTTAATTGCTTGCTTATTTATTTCCTTATTGTCTTGTTTAAGTTGTTTGCTTGTAGTCACTGCGGTTCTTTTACATGTTTTTTCTAGTGGCCACAATAGCCTATTTTTGGTAACTAGGCCAAAATAATCATGGCAACACACGGACTATTGTAACCATGGGCCTCCTGCGCATGCAAGTATGATCCATGAGACGCCGTTCGAACCGGTAGAGGACCATTGGCCTTCTATCACGAACGTAGGATCCATCGGCCTTCTATCTGGACCTTAGGGATCCATAGGGCCTGCGGTAAGCGTGGTCCGCATGGGCCTTCTCGGACCATACGATCCATGGGCCTTCTATGGGCGTACTATCCATGGGCCTCATGCGGGACGTGGGATCCATGGGCCCTCTCGGGGCGTATCATCATTTCGCTAATCATAGGTCGTACTATTTGTGGACCATATGGGTAGTTAATAAGCCATGTTGATAACTCTATGAAAACAAGCCGCAGGTTTTTGACATAAGCAACCCAGCGTAATAATGGTCCATAAGCGGGCCACGTAACGACGTAGTAATTTGGGTGGCCCTAAGCGAAAATAGCGATGCAGGCGTATGTAGCCGAATGTTGCAAATGAGCCCAAAATCAATGGGCCACGAGAAGGCGAAGAAGATAACTTAATTTGAAGCGTCCCAATGGAATAACGAACGTTAATGGGTATAAATGATACCTTTGTTCATTACCGATATCGATATCTTTGCGGCGTTAATGGGACAAGAGTTACAAAGGTCCTCATATGGGCGAAAGAAGTCATGAGGCCACACATGGGCGGAAGTTAAAGCAGGCTGAATCATATTGGGCGGACCGGATAGCGCTCTGGGCCTAATTGGATAGAGGCGTAGCAGGCCACAGGTTAGCGAACGTGTAAATGGGCTATATCTTGAACATGCAGTTATGACAGGGGCTTTCCGTGGGCTGCCCCTCCACCTTTTGACCAAGTCAAGCGGGCGGCCTTTTCACGAGAATGGGCCTCTGATGGGCCGTGCCGTGTCACTTAATATCATAGCGCCTTTAATCCAAAGGCGGATGACATACATCCCCAGCGGTTAGCCGAACCGTGTTTCCTCCAGCCAATGATGATTTTACCGTGGAAAATCCCCATTGGTCGGAGCTTTTAACGGGTTATCGGATCAAAACCGACCCGATAGCTTAACGGCGTTCCG
>JAHIAM010008944.1:0-20641 GCA_021605205.1 Aegilops longissima
GGATAGGTATGTTGGCTGCGATGCTAAAGCTCACTAGTCCCATGCGCTATCGGATCTTCCGAGTTTTGGAGGATGCCAACCCGTGGGAATATTTGTTAAGGCTAGAATTACTCTACATAAACACATTGCTTAGTGATTGCATATTTTACATTTGTAGATCAATGGCACCACCTGCTCAACCCAACTTTGCATTGAAATCAATTCGGAAAGGATAAACTGAATGGAACAAACTTTACACTGTATAGAAATTTGAGAATTGTTCTCAAGCGCGATAAAGGAACATGTTCTAGAGGATCCACTTCGGAGGAACCTGCGAAATGCTAGTGCCAGCTAAGAATGCCTACACTTCGTTGATGAATCACGGAGATCGTTTCGATCTTTGGCTTGTATGGAGCCGATTTGCAATGACATTTGAAAATGTTGAGGCTTACGATATGATCGAGAGTCTCAAGAGCATGTTTGAACAGGCTAGGACCGAAAGGTTCAACGTCTGGCGATCCTTGATGGATTGCGTGAAGGAAGGTGATCCAGCCCACATGTGATCAAGATGATCGGATATGTGCAAGCTTTGGATCGTTTGGGCTTCCGCTCTTGGATGAGCTCTCTGATCTTGTCAGGTTCTCTTCCGCCCAGCTATGGGGCGTTCATCTCGAACTATCATATGCATGGATGGATAAAGCTCACGAATTGCATGGGATGCTCAAAGTGGCAGCGGATATTAAGAAACGCATCAAGTGTTGATGGTGCATAAACTAAGTTCAAGAAGAGTTGGTCCAAGAAAAGGCTAAGGCAAAGGGCACGGAGATGGTAACCTCTGCGCTAAAGTCTGGACGGACTCGAACCGTTTGCTATCCGCAAGGAGACCGGTCCTTGGAAGAGGCTGTAGAGTGGCTTGCGAGCATGGCAAGAAGGCGGAAATGCTTCTTGAGGCAAGGTACACTTGTTGCATATGTTATAGACATTTACCTTGCGACATACCTAGTAGCTCTTGGGTATTTGATACGGATCGGTTGTTCATATTTGCCTTTCGATCGGGCTGGTAAGAACTAGGCGTGTGGCACAAGGGAGATTGACATCGAGTTGGCAACAAAGCAAGGTTGCTGCGTTGGAGGTGACCGATGCAGCTCCGACTTCCTTCAGTTCATTATGGAATTGAATAATTGTTATTACATTCCTGCACTTAGTCGGAACATTATTTCGCCTCATGTTTGATGAGTCGGGGTTATGAATTCAATTTAAAGGACAATGGTTGTTCGATATTTTTGAATGGTATGTTCCCGCTATGCACCCATTGTTGATGGGCTATTTATATTGAATCTAGAACAGGAACGGTCTATACGTGAATGTCAAGAGGCATAAGCCAAATGAGATAAATCCGACATACTTACATTGCCGGCTTGGACACATTGCTTAAATGCATGAAAAGCTCCATGATGATGGGCTCCTAACCCGTCCGACTTGGTCGTTCGAGACATGTGAATCATGCTTGCTCGGCAAGATGACTAAGTCTCCTTTCGCAAAGAGTTGCGAGAGGGCATCGACTATTGGAACTTATACATAGTGATGTGTGTGGTCCAATGAGCACAACCGCCCAGGTGGCTATCGATGCCAGTGACTTTTACCGAGACTTGAGTAGATATGGATATATCTATTTGATGAGGCACAAGTCGGAGACTTTTGAAAAGTTCAAAGAGTTTCAAAGCGAGGTTGAGAATCAGCTCGGCAAGACTATAAAGCCTTGGATCGACCGTGGAGGTGAGTACATGAGCGGAGTTCGATGATCATCTGAAAAGTTGAGGTATAGTACCTCAGCTCACACCTCCAGATGCCCACGAGAAATGGCGTGTCGAGCGGAGGAATAGGACCTGTTGGACATGGTTGGTCTATGATGAGCAAAAGCGGATTTACCCTTGTCATTTTGGGGATCGCTCTAGAACTGCAGCTTTCACTTAATAGGGTACCATCAAAATCCGTAGACAAGACACCGCATGAGATGTGGTGGGAAGAGTCGGTTTGTCTTTTCTAAAGATTTGGGGTTGTGAAGCATTTGTCAAGCGACTTATGTCGGACAAGCTTACACCCAAGTCGGATAAATGCATATTAAGTGGGATATCGAGGAAAGCTTGGGATATAGCTTCTACAGGAAAGAACAAAGTGTTTGTTGCTCGGGCAGGGTTTTCCTTGAAAGAGTTTCTCGGTCGGGAGGCCAGTGGGAGGGCCTTCGACTCGAAGAAATCGAGGACCACTCGGGGCGGCTCGGTGGTGATGAAATCATACGGGTCGGTCGGGAACCCGTAGTGGGCGGCACGGAACCACGTCGGAAAGATTCTTGAGTCGGTGATGTATTGTTGCTAAAAGCGGCAAGCGCGCGTATCACGGAAGCAATGGTGAGCAGATTCGAGGCATGGCTAGAGGCCATGAGATCCAGGTTAAAGTCCATGGATGAGAATCAAATGCAGGACTTGGTTGATCCGCCACGGCGTAACGCCATTGGTTGCAAATGGGTCTTTAAGAAGAAAACCGATGTGGATGGAAATGTTCATATCCACAAAGCTCGGCTTGCTAAAGGTTATGGACAAGTTCAAGGAGTTGACTTCTGACGAGACTTACTCGATAGCGATCTGAAATCGGTAAGGATCATACTAGCTATAGCTGCATATTTGATTACGAGATATGGCGGATGGATGTCAAGCGGCTTTCCTTCACGGAAATTTACGGGGCGTGTATATGATACAGCGGGTTTTGTCGATCCGACTAGCACTAGTAAGGTATGCAAGCTCAAGAGATCCATTTATGGGTTGAAGCAAGCATCTCGGAGTTGGAACATTCGTTTTGATGAGGTCGTCACGGTCTCGGTTTCATCAAAGCGAAGGACTCTTGTTTATACAGAAGTTAAGTAGGAGCTCGATAGTGTTTTGATCTTGTATGTGGATGACATACTCTTGATCGGAAATAATGTTTCGATGCTAAACTTCTCAGGAATCATTGAATGGCAAGTTTTCGATGAAGGACCTTGGTGAGGCAGTCTATATTTTAGGCATTAAGATCTATAGAGATAGATCGAGGAGGCTGCTCGGCTTAAGCGAACCGTACATAGATAAAGTGTTGAAGCGGTTCAACATGGTGAAAGCGAAGAAAGGGTTCTTGCCGCTCTCACATGGTATAAAGGCTAAGCGAGACTCGAGTCCCGACATCGATGGCGAAGCGGGATGAGTAGGATTCCGTATGCCTGCAATCGGATCCATCATGTATGCCATGATATGTACAAGGCCTGATGTTGCTTTTGCAATAAGCCTAACAAGTAGATACCAGGCCAACCCAAGTGAGAGTCCGGCGCGGTAAAGACTATTTTGAAGTACCGAAAAGGACTAAAGAGATGTTCCTAGTTTATGGAGGTGAGGAAGAGCTCGTCGTGAGGTTACGTCGATGCTAGTTTCCAAACCGGCGGAGATGATGTCGATCCGATGCGGATTGTATGCGTCCTGAGCGGAGGAAGCGTCCTTGGATGATTTCCAAGCAGGATCGGTGGCGATTCTACCACGAAGCGAATACATTGCGGCTTGTGAAGCTGCAAGGAAGGTGTTTGGATCCGGCATTTTCGGATGATCTTGGTATTTTCCCAGCCTCGGTGAAACCGTTGGACCTTTATTGTGATAATTCTGGTGCCATCGCACAAGCCAAGGAGGAGGAATCACCACAAGGTCGGACACATAGACGGAAATATCACGTCTGAAGATCGTAAGAATGGTGATGTAGAGTTATGCAAGATTCACACGGATGCAAATGTTGCGATCCGTTGACTAAGCCGCTTCCACAACCCAAGCATGAGGGGCACGTTAGAGCTATGGGCATTGATGTCTATTTGATTGACTCTAGTGCAAGTGGGAGGCTGTTGGAGATATGCCCTAGAGGCAATCATGTATGATGATATTTCCTATGTGTTTATGAATAAAGATAGTCCTTGGACATTATCAATGATGTGTATCGCAAATCGTGACTTGTTTGTGGGACTATACATTCTATGATGACTGTCCTAAAGGTCCCTAGTCGAAAGGGCTGTGTGGGCCAGGCCGACTAGACTAACATATGACCGTCGATGGCTCGGTCTCACTAGCCATGGAGCATTGGATGCTAACGGATAATATGGACTTGGAAAGGTCTGGTCGGATTCGACATAGTCGGATCCGAGTCGAATAAGGTTAGTCGGACGACCCAACTATGAGGAAGCGCGATATGTCATCTGTGAGTCTCTAGTACAACATCGTTCTATGTCCTAAGACCTGGTGACACGTACTCGAGATGGTGATAGACTTGCTTTGGGCCGACCAAAGCGCTACTCGGTATTGGTAGTTACAAAGGTAGGTTTGGTTTGTCAATCCCATGCTGCGAGACATGGTCGAGCAAGATGGTTTGCCCCTCCGATCGGGAGATATACTCTGGGCCCTCGTGTGATCGACCAGGAACAACATGGCCATGCGACAAGGATTATGAGATAATCCGGTTGTGGTCGGTATCCTTTGGAGCGAGAAAGTCGGGCTAGCACAAGGATGAATCTGTTGAGCGACAACATATATCGTGTGGCAAAGGAATGGAAGTATGATGTACAGGTTAGCCTAACCAGCTTCATCGTGCCTTGGTGGTGTACGCCTTGCTAGAGGCCGCTACCAACCGTCAGGTCGGAGGTGATCCGAACGTGACCAAGCCGACTTGAACCTAAGGGTGGCAGCAAGGAAGGAACCTCGAGGTCAGTTCATAGGACTCCGGTCGGATGTGATCCAGCTGGACTCTGAGCGTGACCGAGTAGACTTTGAGCTTTAGGGTCCGTGTGAGGCCCAAGTGTTGAGCCCATGACGCCCTATATAAAGTGGAGGTGCGGCACACTCGCGAGGCTTTCGCCGAGGGGTGCGAGATCGTTTTGGCCTCGGGAGGGATCACTTGCCTCGGGAGGTTGATCGCTTGGCCTCGAGGCCACCTCCACTCGCCCGGTGTGTCGGACCTAGCAGTCCGCTTTCGGTGTTCCTCCCTTGCAGCGGATCCGTTAGGCGGTGCACTTGCGCTGCGTAACTTCGTCGTGGGATCGGACGACCCGGCCGCTCGAGGAGATCGAGCGAGGAGGAGGCGATCCCCGGACGCTGCCCCAACTCTTCTTCCGCTGCCGACGCTGGCGTCTAGTGGTAACGAACTATGATCCATCTCCGTAGCATGTTCCTGGATGTTACTGGCGTGGATTAATTTAATTTGCGTCGGCGCACCCTCGTAGAACCCAACAGATAAGATTTGGAAGAATTTCAAAATGGATCAGTCATAGAAAGAGTTCTTGCGTTTCGCAAGGTGTGAAGTTGAGTGACTCAATGCCCGACCACTTGAAGATAGAGAGAAAATGAAAGTCATTCCCTGTCCTTCAGCCATAGGTTCTATCCCAGATCTGATGTGTGCCTTGCTATAAGTATAACCGGGAGGTACCAAAGTAATTCAGGGTGGATCAACGGACAGCGGTCAAGAACATCTGAAGTACGAAAGCGACTAAGGATATGTTTCTCGTTTATGGAGGTGACAAAGAGCTTCGTAAATGGTTACGTCGATGCTAGCTTTGACAGATCCGGATGACTCTAAGTCACAAACCGGATACATATTTATATTGAATGGTGGGTATCGGTTGGTGCAGTTCCAAGCAAAGCATCGTGGCGGGATCTCGTGTGAAGCGGATTACATAGCTGCTGAAGCAGCGAATGAAGGATCGGATGAAGGAGTTCATATCCGATCTAGGTGTAATACCTAGTGCATCGGGTCCAATGAAAATCTTTTGTAACAATCTTGGAGCAATAGCCTTGGGAAAGGAATCCAGATTTCACAAAAGAACTAAACACATCAAGAGACACTTCAACTCCATCCGTGATCAAGTCAAGGAGGAGACATAGAGATTTCCAAAATACATACGGATCTGAATGTGGCAGACCCGTTGACTAAACCTCTTCCCAAGACTCCATGGATGTTAGAATCATTACAATGTAATCTAGATTATTGACTCTAGTGCAACTCGGAGTGAAGGAAATATGCCTAGAGGCAATAATAAAGTTGTTATTATATTTCCTTATATCATGATAAATATATATTATTCATGCTAGAATTTATTAACCGGAAACTTGATACATGTGTGGATACATAGACTATCTGTGTCCCTAGTAAAGGCTCTATTAGACTAGCTCGTTAATCAAAGATGGTTAAGTTTCCTAACCATAGACATGTGTTGTCATTTGATTGCGGGATCACATCATTAGGAGAATGATGTGATGGACAAGACCCATCCGTTAACTTAGCATAATGATGGTCAAGTTTTTTATTGCTTTCATCATGACTTATACATGTCCCTTTGACTATGAGATTATGCAACTCCGAATCTGGGAGGAATACCTTGTGTGCTATCGGCGTCCTAGCGTAAATGGGTGATTATAAAGATGCTCTGGTATCTTTGAAGGTGTTTTTGGGTTGGCATAGATCAAGATTAGGATTTGTCACCGGTATGGGGTATCTCTTGCCCTCGCTAATGCACATCATAATAAGCCTTGCAACAATGTGACTAATGAGTTAGCTACGGGATGTGATATGTCTCCAACGTATCTATAATTTTTGATTGTTCCATGCTATTAGATTATCTGTTTTGGATGATTAATGGGCTTTAATATACTCTTTTATATGATTTTTGGGACTAACCTATTAACCTAGAGCCCGATGGCAGTTTTGTTTTTCCTTATTTTTATGTATGAGAAAAGGAATATCAAGCGAGTCAATTGACCTAAAAATTGGCGGAGATCATTTTGGACTAGAAGAAGCCCGACATCGAAGATGGACGGAAGAGTCTCGAGGCCACCACGAGGGTGGGCGTGCCCTACAGGCGCACCCCTATATTTGGGGCGTGGTAATTTCAAAAAATTCCTACGACCGCAAGATCATGGTGATGCATACAGCGGAGGGAGAGTGTAGTCCCGTCCCACATAGACCTTTAAGCGGCGTTATAACAACACGGTTGATGTATTGCGTCTTCCGATCGACCGATCCTCGACACGACGTACGACACCTCCGCGTTCACCCGTTCAACACATGTTCAACTCGGTCACGTCCGTGATCTCACGATCGATAGAGCTTAGAAGAGCTTCTTCAGACGGTGTGGTGGCGGTGATGATGATGCTACCCGAGAGGGCTTCCAACCACCGCTCGATATGACCGAGGTGGATTATGGTGGAGGGGCACCGCACATGGCTAAGAAATCAATAGATCAATTGTTGTGTCTATGGGTGCCCCCCCGTATATAAAGGAGGGAGGAGGAAGGGCCAGAGGAGAGGCGGCGCCAAGGGGCAATCCTACTCCAAGTAGGTTCGTCCCCACCTTTCCTATTCAAGAAGGGAAGGGGAAGGAGGAGGTGGAGAAGGAAGGGAGGGGGGCACGTCGTCTCCAACGTATCTATAATTTTGATTGCTTCATGCTATATTATATTCTGTTTTGGATGATTAATGGGCTTTGTTATACACTTTTATATTATTTTTGGGACTAACCTATTAAGGAGGCCCAGCCAATTCAGTTTTTTCCTATTTGTGTTTGGCGGAAAAGGAATATGAAAGCAGTCCAAACAGAATGAAACCCGGGAACATGATTTTGGAACAAGCGTGATCCGGAGGACTTGGACCCTCGTCAAGAAAGCAACGGAAGGCACGGTGAGGCGCGCCTACCCCAGGCGCCCCTCCACCTCGTGGAGCCACGTTGCTCCAAGCGTACTTCTTCCTCCTATATATCTCGTGCCCTCAAACCAATAGGGCATCCACGAAACCTAATTCCTTGCCGCAATACTGCCGTGAGATCCCAACTTGGGGCCTTTTCGGCCCAGGAGGCATGATCATGGAAGCTTCTACATCAACACCATAGCCTCTCCGATGATGTGAGTGGTTACCTCGGACCTTGGTCCATAGTTATTAGCTAGATGACTTCTTCTCTCTTTTGAATCTCAATACAATGTTCATAGAAAGCTAAGTTGAAAGATGATGGCAGCAACTACCGGATGGCTCCGTAACGAGAGTTATCCTCATTGCCGCCTGAAGAATTATGTCCTTGATGCACGCTAGGTGCAAAATTCTTCTGAGGAGCAGATCTGATGTTATGAATGTCGCTAGCTGATCATTGACTACTCGATAGTTCGATGTGCCATGCTTACGCCTTAGAATCGGGACTTCAAAGGCGTTTTGAGCGAAATGAGATGTTCGAGGAGTTGAAGTTAATATTTCAAGCAAATGCCGAGTTAGAGATATGAAGTCTCCAACAAGTTGTATAGCTGCAAGATGGAGGAAACAGTTACTCGGTGAACACATACTCGGAATGGCTGGGTACCATAACCACTTGACTCAGCTAGGAGTTAATCTTTCATATGATAGTGTTATTGACGAGTTCTTCAATCACTACTACCAAGCTATAAAGGCTTCATGATGAACTATAATATGCAAGGGATGGAAGACTATTCGAGCTCTTAATGCTCAAAGCTGTGGAGTGGAAATCGAGAAGGAGCATCAAGTGTTGATGGTTAACAAGACCACTAGTTTCAAGAAAAGGGCAAAGAAAGAGGGAACTTCAAGAAGAATGGCAACAAGTTGCCACTTTAGGAAGAAGCCCAATCGGACCTAAGCACGGCGAATGCTTCTACAAAGGATTGGTCACTAAGCGGAACCGCCCAAGTATTTGCGGATAAGAAGGATGAAAGTGAAAAGGTATATTTGATATACATGTTATTGATGTGTACCTTACTAATGTTCCTAGTAGTGCAGTATTTGATACGGTTCGGTTTGCTCATATTTGTAACTTCGAAACAGGGCTACGGTTAAATGAAGATTGGCTAAGGATGAGGTGGCGATGCGCGTCGGGGAATGGTTCCAAGGTCGATGTGATCGCCGTGACCTCCTCTACATCTACCTTGGGATTAGTTTTAGACCTGAATAATTGTTATTTGGTGCGGTTGAGCATGAAGATTATATCTGGATCTTGTTTAATCTTGAGCGGCTATTTATTTAAATCGATAATAATGGTTGTCCTATTTATATGAGTAATATCTTTTATGGTCATGCACCCTTAAAGAGTGGTCTATTTTTGTTGAATTCGATCATGGTGATACATATTCATAATATTGATGCCAAAAGATGCAAAGTTGATAATGATAGTGCAACATTTTGTGTACCTTGCCGTTTAAGTCATATTGGTGTAAAGCGCATGAAGAAACTCCATGGAGATGGACTTTTGGAATCACTTGATTATGAATCATTCGATGCTTCGAACCATGCCTCATGGGCAAGATGACTAAAACTCCGTTCTCTGAAACAATGGGCGAGCTACTTACTTATTGGAAATAATACATACCTATGTATGTGGTCCGATGAGTGTTGAGGCCTTGGCGGGTATGGTTATTTTCGACATTCACAGATGTTTTGAGCCGATATGGGTATATCTACTTAATGAAACACAAGTCGAAACATTTGAAAAGTTCAAAAATTTGAGTGAAGTGGAGAATCATCGTAACAAGAAAATAAAGTTTCTACGATCTAATCGCGGGAATATTTGAGTTATGAGTTTGGCCTTCATTGAAACAATGTGGAATAGTTTCACAACTCACGCCACAGAACACCACAGCATAATGATGTGTCCGAACATCGTAACCGTACTTTATTAGATATGTACGATCTATGATGTCTCTTACCGATTTACCTTCGTTTTGGGGTTATGCATTAGAGACAGCTGGATTCACTTCAAATAAGGCAGTCTAAATCCATTGAGGCGACACCATATGAACTCTGGTTTGGCAAGAAACCTCGGTTGTCATTTCTTAAAGTTTGGTGTTGCGATGCTTATGTGAAAAGCTTCAACTGATAAGCTTGAACCCAAATTGGAGAAGTGCGTCTTCATAGGATACCCAAGAGATTTGGTACCTTCTATCCCAGATCCGAAGACAAGATCTTTGTTGCTAAGAATGGATCCTTTCTAGAAGGAGTTTCTCTCGAAAGAAGTGAGTGGGAGGAAAGTAGAACTTGATGAGGAATTGTACCTTCTCCTGAATTGGAAAGTAGTTCATCACAAAAATCAGTTCGATTGTGCCTACACCAATTAGTGAGGAAGCTAATGATAATGATCATGAAACTTAGATCAAGTTACTACAGACCTTGTAGGTAACGAGCATGTTCCACACCGGTGATGCGATAATCCTGTTCAAGTCATGTTACTAGACCATGATGAACCTCGAACTATGAGGCGATGATGAGCCCAGATTACATAAGCGGCTTGAGGCCATGAAATCGAGATGGGATCCATGTATGAGAACAAAGTGTGGACCTTGGTGGACTTAGCGATGATCGGAATGCCATAGAGAATAAATGGATCTTTAAGAAAGCGGCGATGGTAATATTCGGTCTACAAAGCTCAAGTTTTAGTGAAGGTTTTGACAAGTTCAAGGAGTTGACTACGATGAGACCTTCTCACCGTGCGATGGTTAAATATGTCGAATCATGTTAGCAATTGGCATTTATGATTATGAAATCTGGCAAGGGATGTCAAAACTTCATTCCTTAATGGATTTCTTAAAGAAGAGTTGTATATGATTCACGGACGTTTTGCCGATCCTAAGGGTCGACAAAGTGTGCAAGCTCAGCGATCCATTTATGGACTGGTGCAAGCCTTTGGAGTTGGAATATACACTTTGATGAAGTGGTCAAAGCATATGGTTTTATCAGAATTTTGGAGAAGCATGTATTTACAAGAAAGTGAGTGGGAGCTCTGGCATTTCTAATATTATATGTGGATGACATATTTTGATTGGAAATGATATAGAATTTCTGGATAGCATAAAAGTATACTTGAATAAGAGTTTTTCAATGAATGACCTCGGTGAAGCTGCTTATATATTGAGCATTAAGATATGTAGAGATAGATCAAAGCAGCTTAAGCTGGACTTTCTAAGCACATACCTTGATAATGTTGGAGATATGCCTAGAGGCAATCATGTATGATGATATTTCCTATGTGTTTATGAATAAAGATAGTCCTTGGACATTATCAATGATGTGTATCGCAAATGCGTGACTTGTTTGTGGGACTATGCATTGTATGATGACTGTCCTAAAGGTCCCTAGTCGAAAGGGCTGTGGGCCTTGCATGCCGACCAGGACTAACATATGACCTGATCGATGGCTCGGTCTCACTAGCCATGGAGCATTGGATGCTAACCGGATAATATGGACTTGGAAAGGTCTGGTCGGACCGCGACATAGTCGGATCGAGTCGAGATAAGGTCCGAGTCGGACAGACCCAACTATGAGGCAGCGATATGTCATCTGTGA
Organism: Aegilops longissima; assembly: GCA_021605205.1. Classification (NCBI taxonomy): domain Eukaryota; kingdom Viridiplantae; phylum Streptophyta; class Magnoliopsida; order Poales; family Poaceae; genus Aegilops; species Aegilops longissima. Next base: position 11,364 of record JAHIAM010008944.1, read on the forward strand.
GTCTCTAGTACAACATCGTTCTATGTCCTAAGACTGGTGGCATGTACTCGAGATGGTGATAGACTTGCTTTGGGCCGACCAAGCGCTACTCCGTGACCGCCACAACCTTACATCCCATGAGATCCCATCTTGGGGCCTTTTCCGTGATCCGCGGAGGGCTTGATCACGGAGAGCTTCTACATCAACACCATAGCCTCTCCGATGATGTGTGAGTAGTTTACCTCGGACCTTGGGTCCATAGTTATTAGCTAGATGGCTTCTTCTCTCTTTTGGATCTCAATACAATGTTCTCCCCTCTCTTGTGGAGATCTATTGATGTAATCTTCTTTTGCGGTGTGTTTGTTGAGATCGATGAATTGTAGGTTTATGATCAAGTTTATCTATGAACAATATTTGAATCTTCTCTGAATTCATTTATATATGATTGGTTATCTTTGCAAGTCTCTTGAATTATTAGTTTGGTTTGGCCTACTAGATTGATCTTTCTTGCAATGGGAGAAGTGCTTAGCTTTGGGTTCAATCTTGTGGTGTCCTTTCCGGTGTGATGGGGGCAGCAAGGCACGTATTGTATTGTTGCCATTGAGGATAACAAGATAGGGTTTATTTCATATTAGTGAGTTTATCCCTCTACATCATGTCATCTTACTTAAAGCGTTACTCTTTCTTTTGAACTTAATACTCTAGATGCATCTTTGGATAGCGGTCGATGTGTGGAGTAATAGTAGTAGATGCGGCAGAGTCGGTCTACTTGTCTCAGACGTGATGCCTATATACATGATCATACCTAGATATTCTCATAACTATGCTCAATTCTATCAATTGCTCAACAGTAGTTTGTTCACCCAGTAATACTTATGCTCTTGAGAGAAGCCACTAGTGGAACCTATGGCCCCGGTCTATTCTCCATCATATTAATCTTCCAACACTTAGCTATTTCTATTTCCTTTTATTTTACTTTGCATCTTTATTATAAAATACCAAAATATTATCTTATCATATCTGTCGGATCTCACTTTAGTAATTGACCGTGAAGGATTGACAACCCTTTATTGCGTTGGTTGCGAGGTTTTATTTGTTTGTGTGGCGCGAGGACTTGAGCATGGCCCCTCTGGATTGATACCTTGGTTCTCAAAAATGTGGGAAATACTTACGCTACTTTGCTGCATCACCCTTTCCTCTTCAAGGAAAACCAAGCGTGCTCAAGAGTAGCACCACCGCCTTCCCTTGTCCAATTCGGATTGGGGCAAGGGGCTCTGCCACCTCTTGGCTGCCCTCTCTCTTCTCCACTAAGGCCCATAAGGCCCAATAGCTTCCCGAGGGAGGTTCAGTAACCCGGTACTCGTATATGTAAAACCTCCGGAACCCTTCGGTGTCGAACATAATCGTCAATATATCGATCTTTCGTGTCAACCATTTCAAGACTCCTCGTCATGTCCGTGATCACATCGGGACTCTGAACTACCTTGGTACATCAAAACACAAAACTCATAATACCGATCGTCCACGAACTTTAAGCATGCAGACCCTACGGGTTCGAGAACTATGTAGACATGACCGAGACATGTCTCGGTCAATAACCAATAGCGTAACCTGGATGCTCATCTTGGCTCCTACATATTCTAGGAAGATCTTTATCGGTCAAAACCGCATAACAACATCGTTGTTCCCTTTGTCATCGGTATGTTACTTGCGAGATTCGATCATCGGTATGTCAATACCTAGCTCAATCTCGTTACCGGCAAATCTCTTTACTCATTCGTAATGCATCATCTACTAACTAACTCATTTGTCACATTGCTTGCAAGGATTATTGTAATGTGCATTACCGAGGAAGGCGAGAGATACCTCTCCGACTATCGGAGTGACAAATCCTAATCTCGAACTATGGCAACTCAACAAGTACCATCGGAGACACATGAAACACCTTTATAATCACCCAGTTATGTTGTGGCGTTTGGTAGCACACAAAGTGTTCCTCGTGTAATCGGGAGTTGCATAATCTCATAGTCATAGGAACATGTATAAGTCATGAAGAAAGCAATAGCGATAAACTAAGCGATCAAGTTCTAAGCTAACGGAATGGGTCAAGTCAATCACATCATTCTCCTAATGATGTGATCCGTTAATCAAATGACAACTCATGTCTATGGTTAGGAAACTCAACCATCTTGGATTAACGAGCTAGTCAAATCGAGGCATACTAGTGACACTATATTTGTCTATGTATTCACACACATGTATTATGTTTCGGTTAATACAATTCTAGCATGAATAATAAACATTTATCATGATATGAGGAAATAATAATAACTTTTTATTGCCTCTAGGGCATATTTCCTTGATCTCCCACTTGCACTAGGTCAATAATCTAGATTACAGGTAATGATTCTAACACCCATGGAGTTTTGGTGCTGATCATGTTTTGCTCGTGGAAGAGGCTTAGTTAATGGAGTCGCAACATTCAGATCCGTATGTATCTTGCAAATCTCTATGTCTCCCACGGACTTGATCCGGATGGAATTGAAGCGTCTCTTGATGTGCTTGGTTCTCTTGTGAAATCTGGATTCCTTTGCCAAGGCAATTGCAGTATTGTCACAAAAGATTTTCATTGGTCCCGATGCACTAGGTATGACACCTAGATGGGATATGAACTCCTTCATCGAGACTCCTTCATTTGCTGCTTCCAAAGAAGATATGTACTCCGCTTCACACATAGATCCCATACGGCCTTTGATTAGAGCACCAGCCAGCGCTCCGCGTTCAATGTAAACACGTATTCGGTTTGCGATTTAGAATCGTCGGATCGGTGTCAAAGCTTGCATAGACATAACCATTCTGACGAGCTCTTTGTCACCTCCATAAGCGAAACATATCCTTAGTCCTTTTCGGTATTTCAGGATGTTCTTGACCGCTATCGTGATCCACTCGTGGATTACTTTGGTACCTCCCTAAGCTAATAGCAAGGCACACATCAGGTCTGGTACACAACATTTCATACATGATAGAGCCTATGGCTGAAGCATAGCAACACTATTCATTTTCTCTCTATCTTCTGGTGGTGGGGCATTGAGTCGACTCAACTTCACACCTTGTAACACAGGCAAGAACCCTTTCTTTGCTTGATCCATTTGAACTTTTCAAAACTTTGTTAAGGTATGTGCTTTGTGAAAGTCAATCAAGCATCTTGATCTATCTCTATAGATCTTGATGCCCAATATATAGCAGACTTCATCGAGGTCTTTCATTGAAAAACTCTTATTCTAGTATCCTTTTATGCTATCTAGAAATTCTATATCATTTCCAATCAGCAATATGTCATCCACATATAGTATTAGAAATGCTCTGAGCTCCCACTCACTTTCTTGTAAATACAGGCTTCTCAAAAGTGCGTATAAATCCACGATGCTTTGATCAAACTATCAAAGCGTTTATTCCAACTCGAGAGGCTTGCACCAGTCCATAAATGGATCATTGGAGCTTGCACTTTGTTAGCTCCTTTGGATCGACAAAACCTTCGGTTGCATCATATATAATCTTCTTCCGAAATCAATTCAGGAATGCAGTTTTGACATCCATTTGCCAATTTTCATAATAATAAAATCGGCAATTGCTAACATGATTCGGAAAGACTTAAGCATCGCTACTGGTGAAAAGTCTCATCGTAGTCAACCGCTTTGAACTTATCGAAAACATTTTGCAACAAGTCGAGCTTTGTGAACGATAACATTACCGTCGACATCGGTCTTCTTCTTGAAGATCCATTTATTCTCTATGGCTTGCCGATCATCGGAACAAGTCAACCAAAATCCATACTTTGTTTTCATACATGGATCCCATCTCAGATTTCATGGCCTCAAGCCATTTTTGAATCTGGACTCACCATCGCTTCTTCATAGTTCGTAGGTTCGCCTTGGTCAAGTAACATGACCTCGAGAATAGGATTCTTGTACCACTCAGTGCGGATCTTACTCGGTTGACCTACAAGGTTCGGTAGTAACTTGATCTGAAGTTTCATGATCACTATCACTAGCTTCCTCACTAATTGGTGTAGGTGTCACGAAGCGGTTTACGTGATGAACTACTTTCAATAAGGGAACATGTACAATTACCTCATCAAGTTCTACTTTCCTCACTCACTTCTTTAGAGAGAAACTCCTTCTCTAGAAAGGATCCGTTTAACAAAAAGCGTGTTGCCTTGGATCTATGATAGAAGGTGTACTAGATTTCCTTGGTATCCTATGAAGACACATTTCTCGATTTGGGTTCGAGCTTATCGAGGTTGAAGCTTTTTCACATAAGCCATGACCCCAAACTTTAAGCGACAACTTTGGTTTCTTGCCAAACCATAGTTCATAAGGTGTCATCTCAGCAGTTTCAATGGTGCCCTATTGCGTGAATCACTACAAAAAAAAGACACATCCGTGACATTTTGGGCTGAGCAATTTTTTCTGTCATACTTATGACACTTCTATGGCGATAATTGTGACAAAACCGGTATCATCGTAGATGTGGTGGGGTCCTACTTCTATGACAAAAATCATGACAGAAAATGGGCTTTTAGTCACAGGCGGGCGGAGCGCAGCTGCATGACATTCTTTGGGCCATCCATGATGGAAAAAACCATGGTAGAAGCAAGGCGAGAAAATATCGGGGTGTTCTCGGTTACGGTGGGTGGTGGGGGCGGCGATGCGCGTTTCTCTCATACATGCAGCGTGGAGTGCGGCGTTGGGATCTAGCGAACCCGGCGGGCGTTGGGCTTGGCGAACCCGAGTGAGGCGTTGGGATCTAATTGAACCCGGCGATTGCTGCGACTCTGCGTTCTTGAACCCGGCGGTCGATCGATGGCTGTACTGAACCCGATCGGCGATTCGCCGATCTTGCGCTAGCTGAAGCCGATCGATGCATCCTCTGGATGAGCAGTGGCGTTCTTTGGGGGTTTGGATGAATAGCTCCCGATGGGGTGGATGAACAAGACCCGTGGTGTTGCCTCTGGATGAAGAGGACCCCGATCGATCGAGCGGTTGGGGCTGGATGAGCGGGACCCGTGGAGGGCTGGATGAGCAGGACCACCCGTGGAGAGCTGGATGAGCGATAGCCCGTGGAGGGTGGTTGAGCGTAGCCGTGAAGAGGGCTGGTCGAATAGTAGCCGATGGAGTAGGGCGCGGTGGAGGCTGGAAGAAGCGAGAGCCGTGGATGAGCGATCGCGGTGGAGGTGGAGGTCGATGGTGGATGAGCGGTGGCCCATGGAGGCTGGATGGGGTCAGCGGTGGAGATGAACAATATCTGTGGAGTCCCGTTTTGCGATGCGCCATACCACTCCCGATGAACAGGACCCCGTTTCGACCGTAGAGCTCTAACACAAGTCTGTTTCCTCCGTTTTGCGATCGCCACACCTCGATCAACGGGACCCTGTTTGGACCGTGGGAGGTCCGTTTCCTTCGTTTGGCGATCGCGAGACCCCTCCGATGAAATGGATCCCGTTTGACGTGGCTGGTCGAACACAAGGCCGTTTCCACCGTTCTGCGATGCGTAAGCCTCGTTTCCATCGGCTGTTCCGTCCAAGCCCTCCGATGAACACGATGTCGCATTTCGTTCCGACCCAGCGTTGGCTCCCCATGAAAGCAGCGGCGCGAATTTCTCCGTTCCGACCTAGCCATGTACGAGCCCTGGCCATACGTATGCGCGGTAGGTGTTGAGACCCTGCCCGTATGCGTACATGGCGTATTTTCTTTCTTGCACTGCGCTATGCGTGCGTGTACATGCTACGTCGCGGCGCCTCTACTACGACACGTCGGCGCCTCTACATCGACCGGTATGTACATTACCGTTCGCGACCAGAATGACAACGCTACGTGCGCTTGACCAGTGGGTCCCGATCACGCACTTCCTTGCGTGCGAAGATGTAGCTGTTGGGTCCCAGCGGTCGAAGCGAATCGTTTTCTTGTTTTTGCCGGCGCACTTCCTTGCATGCGAAGATGTAGTGGTGGCACTACTAGGATAAGGGCTATAGATAGGACTGATTCTAATGGCGCACCGCTAAGTGAGTCGCCACTACTATATACTAATGGCGCACGGTTGCTCGTGTGCCATTAGTGTGGAAAGACACTAATGGCGCACCGTGCTCACGGTGCACCACTACTATTGATTTTTCCCATTTTCCATACAAACTAATGGCGCATCGATGGCAAAGTGCGCCATTACTAGTTAGAACTAGTAATGGCGCACGACCAAGCGATCGCCATTAGTATATAAATTACTTTTTGGCAAACCTACTAATGGCGCCAGTGACAAAGTGCGCCATTAGTAGTTTAAACTACTAATGGCATTGTGCCACGTGCATCATTATCATAAAATATTATTTTTACTTTTTGCAAAACTACTAATGGCGCATGTCTCGTAGTGCGCCATTAGTATGTTGAGTTACTAATGGCGCATGGCGTAGTGGTGCGTAATAGTATTTGGACCAACTAGATATTTTGGACAGCCACACCTACACTCACTTTCCCACTTCATTCCCCCACCTCCTTCCCTAAGCTTGTGCTGCCTCCTCCTCCTCACCTCATTTGCACCATAGATTCATCAAAATTAAGTGGTGAAATTACCTTTTTGATAGGTAAGTAAGGGAAAGCTATCTTCGTGTTGTAGATCTACTTTTTTCTCCTAGCTCGCTCCAACAACGTGCACATGCACTTTTGTGGCCTAGCTAGATCTATGTATGTTTGTGGTGTTGCTTGTGTTTGTGGTGTTGCATATATGTTTGTGTTTGCAGTCGGTATTTGAAATCGATAGTTGCCAATATTTTGCGGAATGTTGATTCATTTCCGTTTAGGAAATTTTGGCACTATGCATTCTTTTAGTCCTATTTTTAGGAAGGTCATGTCAAATTTTTCTTGGTTCTAAAATATCGTTTTGCTCTACCCATGACGACCATAGTCCGCATGATGACGAGCACTTGTCGTGAATAGGTTTTGAGCTCATGAAGGCGAGATGCTTCAAATGAGCGAGGCGGAGATAAGATGTCCGTGTCGAAGATGCAAGCTGAAGAGCCTTATTGTGGACCGGATTCGGGCAGGTCAGGACCACCTGCTCTTGCGTGGTTTCATGGATGGCTATCGGTGGCAAGGTGATGAAGATGACTATGAAGTCGTTCATGGGGCGGGCAAGGAATGAGGAAGGGCAACAAGACAACCACCTGGCGGCGGGCGAAGGCGAAGAATCTCGAGGACATGATCACGGCGGTGATGATGTACACAATCATCATGTAGAAGATGTCGTACATGATGGCGAGGAAGATCTTGGAGCAGGCGGCGATGGAGGCTGGGTGCAGGACCCTCATATTCAAGAGCTGCCATAGCGGACGGATAACATAAGCTGCCGCCAGAGAAAGCCAAGCTGGATCAAATGGAGATGAGCGCGTTACTCCATTGTATGAAGGATGCAGGCCGAGGATACCTGCTGAAAGCGCTCATGGCTACGGAGATGAAGGTAAAACACAAAATGACCGGCGCGTAGCCGGCGAGAACATGTCATTACGCGACGTCTTCCCAAGGGAACAAGTGCCGGCAATTCGAGGAGCAAAGAAAATCGTGTGTCCTTTGGATTTACCGCCGTGAAATACCATGTGTGCATGAACAATTGCATCATTTATCGGAGACGAGCATGTGGAGTCTACCATATGTCGGTGTCGGTGTCACTCGATACAAGAAGGAAGAAAGCTCCTCGAAAATCGGTGTGGTACTTTCCGATCACTCCTCGTCAGCGGTATTTGCGGACCCTAAGGTAGCAAAGCTCCTACCTTGGCATGCGGATAGGGAGGAGAAGAAGTGGGAAGATAGCGGAAATGATCGGAGATAAATAAAAAGACAAGATCTGAGTCACCCTAAGGATGCGAGCCGGTGTGGCGTTGAACGAATACCAGAATTTGGGAAGGATCAAGGAACATCGTCTGGCGTGAGCACCGATGGAGTCAATCCGTTTGGCAGCAGAGAAGCACATATAGCACTTTGGCCTGTGTTTGTGTGGATGTACAACCTTCCCCCTGGTTGTGCATGAAGAGGTACATTCACATGAGTATGCTAATTGAAGGGCCAAAACAACCAGGGAGCGACATCAATCATGTCAGGGGCTCTGAAGGAGGAGCTAGACACGCTGTGGAAGCCATTATCGTGGGGCCTTGAGAAAGAATATTTCCCTATGAGAGCCGCCTTGCTCCGGACGGTGCTACGACTATCTCGATTCACGGATATCTCATGGCGGGTAGTCCACGGATTTTACGGATCGTAAGGTGCATGGATGACACAGCGTATCGCCAGACTAGATAGAGATCCGGGTCTTGAAAACCGTGTTCATGGGACATCGAAGGTGGCTTCATGGCGATGACCGTGGGAAGCGCAGAGATCTGTTCGATGGTGAAGCAGACCCAGCGCCCGTGTCGAGGCGGCGAGAAATAGCGAGCTGTTGAAAAATTGGAAAAGTGCCCTACTGCGGGAAAAAAGGCGCGAGCCGGAAGCGAAAGCGCCGAGCTGCTGAAGGTATGGAAAGCGAGTCATTTTTACGGGACTTGCCGTCTTGGAAGATCCACGTGTGCCTCACAGCCTTGATGTCATGCATATCACGAAGAACATGTCGAGAGTCGCTTGGTACCTGCTCAACATGCGAGAAGGACCAAAGATGGGCGAAAGCAAGGAAGACTTGAAATCAATGGGCATCGAGCGGGGCTTCACGCTAATGATGATGATGAAGAGCGAGGACCACGAAAGTCGTCGCAAAGGCAAAAGGCCAAGAAGACGGAAATGACTACCCTCCGCGTGCTTCACTCTAAGTCGGGAGAGATCGAGCAGTTTTCACCTGCCTCCTAGGAGTAAAACTTCCTTCTGATTCTGTGGGAAGATAAGCGAGATACCTAGACCAGTGAGCGAAGTTCAAGCGGGATGAAGTCTCCACGGTATCCACGTCTTGATGCGAATACTTCGTTGCAATCCATTGGGATCATGGGCGCATCCGTGAAGCGCTATTTGGCCTATACAACTTTTGATGTCATCTCTCGAAGTCGATTGGCGTGAGGCAACTCGAAGGCTCGAGGAAGAGATCGTGGTGATACTATGCGAGCTTGAGATGTACTTCCGCCGCATTCTTTGGCGTTATGGTGCATCTGCTGGTCCATATCATGGAGGATATCATCCAACTCGGGCCGACATTCCTGCACAGCATGATGCCGTTCGAAAGGATGAATGGTGTCATCAAGGATACGTTGGAACATGTCCGTCGGAGGAATATCA
>JAHIAM010008945.1:0-16458 GCA_021605205.1 Aegilops longissima
AGCCCATTTGGGGCTCAAGAAGAAATCTTGTTCTTCATCATCACCAACCCTTCTCCATCGACAATTCCATGATGGTCCCCATCGGGAGTGAGTAATTCCTTCGTAGGCTCGCTGGTTGGTGAGGAGTTGGATGAGATTCATCATATAATCTAGTTAGTTTGTTTAGGGCTTTATCCCTAGTATCCACTATGTTATGAGATTGATGTTGCTATGACTTTGTCACTACTAGGAAAAGGGCTATAGATGGGATTGACACTAATGGCGCACAGAAAGATGGTGCGCCATTAGAATCTTAATAAGCACCACCATCGATCGCCATTAGAGTTAAACTACTAATGGCGCACCATGCTGTAGGTGCGCCATTATATCAAATTTTTAACTAGTGCGCTTTGTCCAAACATACTAATGGCATCCGGCCCAATCGCCATTAGTAGTTGTAACTACTAATGGCGCACCAACGATAGTGCGCCATTAGTATAAATTTTTGAACTAGATGCCTATCCAAACATACTAATGGCATCACCTTGAAGTGCGCCATTAGTAGTTATAACTACTAATGGCGCACCAGGCGGTGGAGTCGCCATTAATATAAATTTTTGAACTAGTGCGCCTATCCAAACATACTAATGGCGCATCCTGCTTAATCGCCATTAGTAGTGGTAACTACTAATGGCGCTCATGCGAAAGTGCGCCATTAGTAAGTGGGCAGCAACAAGATATTTGGGACAGCCTCTCCTACCACACACTCACTTTCTCCCCACTTCATTCTCTCCACCTCCTCCTTGTCTCGGGTGCCTCCTCTTTTCACCTCATTTCCACCATAGATTCATTCAAATTAAGTGGTTAAATTACCTTGTTTTAATAGGTAAGTAAGGGAAGCTATATTTAGGTTGTTCTCCTTACAACAATGTGCACATGCACTTTTTACGGCCTAGCTAGATCTATGTATGTTAGGTGGTGTTGCATATGTTTGTGGTGTTGCATATGTGTTTGTGTTTGGAGCGTACGGTATTTGAAATCCGATAGTTGCCAATATTTTGCGGAATGTTGATTCATTTCCGTTTGGCGAAATTTTGGCATTAAGCATTCTTTGGTCCTATTTTAGGGAAAGTCATGCCAAATTTTTGTTTGGTTCTAAAATATCGTTTTGCTCTACCCATGACGACCATAGTCCTACGATGACCGAAGGCATCGTAATAGGTTTTGAGGTCATAAAGGCGAGATGCTTCAAAACGAGGCGGAGATAAGATGTCGTGTCGAAGATGCAAGTGAAGAGCCTTATTGTGGACCGGATTCGGGCAGGTCTTGGGACCACTGTTGTTGCGTGGTTTCATGGATGGCTATCGGTGGCAAGGTGATGAAGATGACTATGAAGTCGTCCATGCGGGCGGGCAAGAAATGAGGAAGGGCACAAGACAACCACGCGGCTCGGTGGCGAAGCGAAGAATCCCGGAGATGATCACGGGTGATCTGTACAGTCATCATGTAGAAGATCGAGGACATGATGATGAGGAAGATGCGGAGCGAGCAGCGGGCATGATCATGAAGATGATGATGCGGCGGAGCGACGGCGCTGGACCATCGATGGGCTGGGTGCAGGACCCTCATATTCAAGAGCTGCTTCTCAAGCGAGCGGATACATAAACTGCCGCCGAGAAAGCCAAGATGGATCAACTTGAGTTAGGCAGCGGTTACTCCATTGTATGAAGGATGCAGGCCGAGGATACCGCTGAAAGTAAGGCTCATGGCCACGGAGATGAAGGTAAAACACAAAATGACCGGCGCGTAGCCGGCGAGAACATGTCATTACAGCACGAGCGTCTTCCCAAAGGGAACAAGTGCCCGACCAGTTTGGAGGCGAAGAAAATCGTGTGTCCTCTGGATTTTCCGCACGTGAAATACCATGTGTGCATGAACAATTGCATCATTTATCGGGGCGAGACGCGGAGTCTACCATATGTCGGTGTGCGGCGTCACTCGATACAAGAAGAGGAAAAGCTCCTCGAAAAGTGGTGTGGTACTTTCCGATCACTCCTCGTCTGCGCGCTATTTGCGGACCCTAAGGTAGCAAAGCTCCTGCGTTGGCAGCGGATAGGGAGGAAAGAAGCGGGAAGATGGCGCAAATGATCGGAGATAGATAAAAAGACAAGATCTGAGTCACCCTAAGGATGCGAGCGGTGTAGCGTTGAACCGAAGACTCGGAATTTGGGAGCGATCAAGGAACATCATGCTGGCGCGAGCACCGATGGAGTCAATCCGTTTGGCAGCCGGAGAAGCACACATAGCACCTGGCTGTGTTTGTGTGGATGTACAACCTTCCCCTGGTTGTGCATGAAGAGAAGTACATTCACATGAGTATGCTAATTGAAGGGCCAAAACAACCGAGAGCGACATCAATCTGTATGGGGCTGCTGAAGAGGAGCTTGACACGCTGTGAAGCGCCATGTCGTGGGGCGCCAGAGAAAGAATATTTCCCTATGAGAGCCGCCTTGCTCACGGCGGTGCCGACTATCTCGATTCTGGATATGTCGCGGGCAGGTGAGTCCCGGTTTACGGATCGTAAGGTGCATGGATGACAGCGTATCGCCAGCTAGATAGAGATCCGGGTCTTGAAAACCGTGTTCATGGGACATCGAAGGTGGCTTCGCGATGACCCGTGGAGAAGCGAGATCTGTTCGATGGTGAAACCGAACCCGAAAATGCCGTGTCACGAGGCGGCGAGAAATAGACAAGCTGTTGAAAAATTGGAAAGACTGCCTTTGCGGAAAGAAGCAAAAGGCGCGAGCGGAAAAAGCGAAAGCGCGAGCCGCTGCTGAAGGTATGGAAAGCGAGTATGTTTTACGGGACTTGCCGTCTTGGAAGATCCACCGTGTGCCTCACAGCCTTGATGTCATGCATATCACGAAGAGCGTTTGCGAGCTGCTGGTACCCTGCTCAACATGCGAGAGAGGACCAAAGATGGGCGAAAGCAAGGCGACTTGAAATCAATGGGCATGGCGGGGCTTCCGCTATATGATGATATGTGTGATGAATGATATATGGGGAAACGGACACAAGTCGTGCGGCAAAACCAAGAAGAGGAAAGCTCCCTCGGTGTTACTTTCGGGAAATCGGCGTTTTCCCTGCCCCTAGGGTAAAACTTCCTTCTGAGTGGGGAAAAAGCGGAATGCCAAGGAAGTTAGCATGAAGTCCCAGGATCACGTCTTGAACCGAAACTTCGGTTGAATCCGGGGATCATGGGCAGCCCGTGGGTAACCTTTTAGCCAGCCCTTAGCACTGGGTGTTGGGTGAAACCTTTCGGGGCAGGAAGTCTTGATATGCATTGAAGACCCGCCCGCATTCACTTATGGGCTTGCTGGAAAGGGAGGTACACCTGGGCGGCGTTCAGCGAAGGAAGCAAGGGGCTTTGCCGAAGGTGCACCCTCTCACGAATTTCGGCAGAGAACCCGTTGGCGGGTCGAGCACCTCGGCAGGCTGTGGATGGGGTCACCTGAGGGGCTGAAAATGCTTATGACTTGGGACTTCGCCGATTTGAAAGAAACAAACCATGCTACAACCAAATAGGCTTTTGACCTTGGGGGAGAGCAAAAACCAAAAAAAGGCGCAATGCCAGGAATGAGGCGGGGAGGGATCCTCAAAGACCAACCTGTTTCACGTTGGTTCAAGCATAAGCCCTGTACCCTTTACATGAGGACTTGCGGAAGAACAACTAATCCCCCGGGCCAGCAAATGATGATATGAGGTGGATATATGATACACATTCCAGAGGCCAAGGACATGAAGCGTGGTTATCAGAATCCGAGTACGTGGAATCCTACACGGAGGAAAGGCGATACTACCCGAGGATCGGGAGATCTGGGGACACTCTGTTGGGGAAATCGGTTCCGTGTCAATGGGCCAAAGTCTAAAAGGCCTATTTCAACCTGGTTATCCGAAATCGATGGTTAAAGGCACCGAAAAATGAGAGGTCTGGTTCCCAATGGACCAATGCTTCCATTCCGACCTAGGGTCTGTTGTCTAAGGGAAAAGGAAATCTCGGGGGGTTGCCAAGAGCAAGACTTGACAAATCTCCCAGGATAACTGGCGGGTGATGGTAGCAAACCCCGAAAGGCGGACCACCCATAAGGGCGTTTCCACGGAAGAACTCCATTTGAAAAAGGGCAAAAGTTGGACAAACTAGCTGTCGATTGTTTTAAAAAACCTTATTTCTCATTGACATGGGACGAACATCAGAAATTTTTAAATTTCAGGAACTCATCCGTCCCCCTACTGGTTCCCCCCGGACCCCCCCCCGAGCACCCCGATCCCCGCCGTTAAACCCCCCACCCATTCCCCACCAACCGCCGGCCCCCCCGACCCAGACCTCTTAAAAAAAATTAGATCAAACAGCTTTTTAAAGTCTTGTCTTATAAAAAAAACTTTATTTTTAAACAAGTTTGAACAATTTAAACCAAATAAGTACAAAAACTTTTAAATGCTAAAAAAGTGGACCCACCTCATCCCCCCCACCGTCGTTCCCACCCGAATCCGGTTGGGCCGAGCACCCCAAATCCACCGGGCCCGGGAAACCACCCACCCCGACCCCTACCAAGCCCGAACCCCCACGGAATCTTAAAAAAAAAAGTTCAAACAGCTTTTTAAATCTCTTCTTTAAAAAATATTTTGTATTTTTAAACAATTTGAAATTTTAAACATAAATGTTCAAACCTTTTTGCTAAAAATTAATGTTATTATTTAAACAAGTTTGAACATATTTAAACTAAATGACAAACAGCTTTTTATAAAAAATTTGTACAAAAACCCGGCCTTTAAAGCTCTGTAACCCTATATAAAAGTTTGCTATTTACTAGTACAAACTTTTTGGTTAAAAAAAAATACTAATGGCGCACCCTGAGGTGCGCCAATTGACAGGAATGGCCCCACTGATCCCATTAGGGACCCCTTAGCCCATTTGGATCCCCCTTTTCCCCTGGGTTTTTTCCCTTATACCCCCGGGGCCCTTCCCCTTGTCCCCTTTTTGCCCTTTGTTTTTCGGCCTTCCCCTGATCAAACGCTGGGTTTGGGAGCGGGGTCGCCCGGGACCCTCCATTGGCTCTCCACCGGCCGGCCCTTCGTTCACTATAATGCTCTTAACCGGGCCTAGGGCCCCCGGGGGTGCCCCCCTTTGTATTGGAATTCCTTTGCTCCCCGCTTTATTCCCTTCTTCTCCCTTCGCAATTTTTCCCCCATCGCCCGCTTGCCCGTTGCTTCCCGCCTTTTTTCCCCTTTTGCGCTTCCCTGGGCAAATTTTCCACCAGTTTGCGGTGTGCAACGCGGCGGACTCGCCACCAAGTCATTGGCTTCCAACCCCAGCACTTGAAGAATAATCCAATTAGCTTCTTTCCCACATGGGTGTTTTCTCTGGTGTGGCCCTGGATTTATTTGAGCCTTTTCCTCATGCTTTAAATTTCGTTCAAAGGGTTTTTCTTTGCAATAAATTTAATCGCCACTTTGACACAATTTTCAAAGCAAAAATTTTCTTCCAAAAAAGAACCTTTAAGCAAATTTCTCCATTTGCATTTTCACAATTTTGGATATTGGGGTAATAAGTAAAAACACCAACATTGGACACCCTTATGCAGCTTTCAACCACAATAAAAATAATTGATGATCGGGTAACACAATAAACACCAAGTTGGATGGATAAATGCCAAGGAAAACAATTGGCATTTATTAATAACATTTTCCCTGGCATCTACAAGATTCAGTTGAGGAAAATAAATTTAAAATCTGGGAACTTTGAAATGGGCAGCAAGAAGTCCTTCAGCAAAAAAGAAATTTGTTTCTTTTGTTTACCTAAACTTCTTGGTAGTAAAGCTATGTTTCCACTTGTGGAGGCTCCGAACCCGGAACTTACTCCGCCTCCAAATCTGGAGAAGTCCTACCTCAACACCCAAGTAGATGTGAGTAGCCACCTCGGATGTTCCTCCTCTCCTCCATTAGGCAGTTGATCGGTGTAAAGTAGTCGAGTTAAGAAATGTTGATGGTGTTATGAGTCTGGCCAAAAGCTTCGTTGCTAAGCGCCTCATGTTCGCTCTTGAATGCTATGTGGTGCTGCTCATGGATGATCGTGGAATTTATGCAAATATTCAGAACAAAATATTGAAGTTCTGTGATTACTTTCCCAAGTGAGAAAAATACATTCTATTCTACCTATTTCATACTCTGATTGTTGCAGCCAAGAAATGCATAACCAATGTTAAGCGGTCCTATAAATGGCTACCCTAACAACTATTCTGCTCATGATCTTATTTTTATTTGTTTGATGAAAGTTGGTTCTTTTCTTCCCAAGTTCACAAAAATCTTTTACATTTGTAGTGGTTGCCAAAAGCATAATATGACCAAGACAAACAT
Organism: Aegilops longissima; assembly: GCA_021605205.1. Lineage (NCBI taxonomy): Eukaryota > Viridiplantae > Streptophyta > Magnoliopsida > Poales > Poaceae > Aegilops > Aegilops longissima. The sequence continues at coordinate 6,394 of JAHIAM010008945.1, forward strand.
AAACTTTGAGGCTGAAAGGAAATCAAGTAATGAACCACATAGGAATAGAAGGTAAACAAACTATGCTAGTTGAGAATGTACCTCGGAGTCGATCAAGTCGGGCGTCTCAATATTTCCAAAACCCATGTTGGCTAGGATAATTTGCTTTTATTACCTTATTTACACCAAGTTTTAGTTAAACAATTCTTGGAATAATTTTGTGCTATACATTTTGATTTTGTGGAGATTTGACCTTATGGTAACTAGTTGGGGTCAGGTTTTGGGGTTTTGATTATTGGTATGGTCTTGTGAGGGATCTTATTCACACAAGTTTTAGTTAAACCGTCTTGGAATGATTTTGTGCTACTTACATTTGTGGTTTTGTGGGGTTTTGAACTTAAAGGCAACTAGTTGGTTATGAAAGCATAATCTGCTATAACTTTAGTAGTAAGGAGAATAGATCGTTTCTGTGCTCTAAGAGAAATGGCATGTTACTACCATAGGGTACCCAAATATGGAGGTGTAGTTTGTGTTTTATTTGTTCACCTTGTTTGTTTGCCAATTAGACTTGTGATGATGCTACTTGTGATCTTGAAATGACCCATTGGGGACTTCATTCGGGGATAATGATATTTGGTACCGAGGCCCTTGAGTTTGCGGAATGTCGATTAACTTCCGTTGGCAAATTGAATTACTCCATATGTCCTATTTTCAGCAAAGGTCATGCTGAAATTTTCCGTGAATTTTAGCATGACTTTGCTAAAAATAGGACATATAAATACTGGACTAATGCATGGGCGGGTATCTTAGTAGTTAATTAAGTAGGATCAAGTGCCGGGTACTTGTGACTAATGCATGGCTTTTATGCCTTGCGATAAAAAAATGAAAAGGTTGGCTTTTAGGGTGCCTTGGGGAAAAACCCTCAATAATAAAAGCTTAGATTTTAGGATGCCTCGGTGTCGACAAACCCTAAATGATGAGACCATGATCTTGTTCCTTGACAATAACCAACTTTTGACCAAACTTTGTTTCTATTTAGAGAAACTGGCCCGGATGGGGGGGGTTGGGACAAGGCATTAAGGGCTGTCCCGGAGATGGAGGAACAACCTCACTTGTTGGGGCCGCCTTCCCCCAATCCAGAGACCACGGATGGTGCCGCCGGGATGACCACCGTGCCACCGATGGTGCCGGAGGATGCCACCAGGATGATGGCGGCCGCGCGGACAGCCAACCAAAGAGGCAGCGGAAGGACCGGCGCCCGATCGTGCTCCGCACCCTCAAGGAGGAATTCTTGAAGTGGACTCAGCGGGAATCCAGGGCGCCCGAGCGAATAGTCAAGGTTCGCTTCAGCTCGGGTGCATTGTCCAAACCGTCTCGATCAACACCGAGAACAGGCATCGACCGAGGAATTTCGCAACCTCCTCTTCCGAAGCTGCCTGAGCGATACAAGTTCCCCTGAATTTGAAAACACAAGCCTCAAAGGGAATAAAGTGAACAATGCTGCCCTCACGAAGATGAGCAAGGCCACTCTCTTGGAAAAGCAATGTGAAGAAATGATCGAGAAAGGTGAGAGTTATCGGAAGATCAAGGAAAAATCCTTGATCACGAAGATGACTTAGACTTCAAGATCAATTGCTCGACACCCAAGCTCCCAATCAAGTGAGTGGAAACAAATCACGGGAGCTGAACATGGGCACACCTCGGTCCGGATTCTGAGTGGGGAGCCTATATGGGACAAGGAGGAGGGGACCGTGCGAGCAAGGCCTACCGCCCCTCTTGATACATCGGTGACAAGCGGACCAGGAACTTTTCGGGGCCGGTACAAGAAGGACCGAAAACAAAGGGCTTACCACGGATCCGAAGACCGGCAGCAGGCTTGTTACAGTAAGAATACACCCCAATTGCTCCATTGGTTGCATTCTAATTAATGAAGCGAATTTCTAAATGGTTCACATTCCTTCCACGGTATTGAAAGCTTTTGAGGTCGACTCGAGCAACCCTTGGGACACCACTCTAAATAGGGGTTGAATGTAATGAAGAACAAGGATAAGCTCGATGGCCGGGTCGGCTGGTGTGTGGCGGCAAAGGCTTGTCGACAAAATGGGGTCATACTATACGCTGGTGTGCGGAAGGAAAAAATACCAGCTCGAAAAGCCGGGCGAAGGGTTCAAGAACTCAAAGCACGGTGGCGGGATTAAGAGATTGTCCAAACAAGTGGAACAACGACTGGGCGGCGATCACCGCCCTTTGCCTACCTTGATCTCGGGGTTGAGTCGTGGATTGCGGGGCCGGGGCCGCCCGATTCCTAGCTTCCGGCCAAACTTCGCATAATCGATGGGGGGCCATTGGTGCCCCGGCGGGCTTTGTCTCCGGCCGGAAACTTAATCCCGGGTGTCGCCGGCGGCACCTGCACAAGCGGCCCCTCCGTCAACTGCGCCCCCGTTGGGGTGCCTCTTCCGAGCTGGCGCCATCATCACGGTAACTAATTAAGCCTCTCTCGGCGAGTTCATCTCCTTGCCTTTGGTGGGCATCCCGGCCCTACATGTTTTCGCGGGCCCGCGCGTTCGTGCCTCTCCCCCCTGAACAACGAGTTGGTCGATGTCACCAAGGGAAAATCGTTCAACGGGCAACCCCTTGTTCCCGGGTACCCGGATGCCACCCAACTTGTTTGGGGTTCAATGGTTGGTGCTGCCAGCTCACGACTTGTTACCTCCGAATCGACCCGTCGGGGCCTGATGAATGATGACCCTCGGCGTGCTGGCTGGCCCCTTTGGCGAAGAGCGGTTCGTTTGGGGCGGGGACACCCCAAAACAACACCGCCCGGTCGTCGGGCAAAGTCGACCCCATGGAACCGCCCTGGTGGGACATCCCTATGCCCTTTGGATCCAAACATGCATATGACGGGATCGACAACGACGGCCGACTATGATACATTTGAGCGTCGTCATCTTTGCCGAGCATGGAGTGATGGCGACTTCATGGGGCCTCCTTCTCAAAACCAAACCCAACAAAAGGCGGTTGCGATCTAGCTCGTGCGGAAAGCAAGTTACAACAGGGCCGTCGGCGTTCAGCTCGGAGGCGCCTCCATTTGACTTCACGGCCTCGGATAGGCGAGGTCAAAATATCACCCCAAACACTTAAGAAAGGCGATTTGGTGAGCAAAACTCGGTCCCATTATAGGAGAAAAGAAGGCCGCAAAAAAAACAAGAAAGTGCGAGCCGCCCGGCCCTCGATCCGTGCTGGGGCGGGCCACCCATGGGCCTGACCCAAAATCGGTCAAATCTCGCTCCATCCCAAGATCATCTTTGGTACTCCGATACATCGATAAAGTAATCAAAGTTCAATCACACCTGAATATCATTAACGATTTCTATAGAGTCTTTATTACAAGGGAATAAATTAGGCTCAAACCAACTCATGAAAAAACTACAAATGCTGGGGCGTCGAAATAAGCGAGTCCATCCGACTCAAAGGGAATCCCAGGCGGGCTGGCCTCCTCATGGAAATATCTACGCAACATAATACGTTGCAGCCATGTAATCAGCTTTTGGAATAAAGGGCAAGTCATGAAGAATAACAATAATAAAGTTACTAACACTATATGCATTTTGGTGTGGGCTCTAAGTTTCATCATTTTGCGAAAAGCAATTTTATCCTACTTGGACCTTGCAAATTACTACAATTGTTGGTAGTTATTGAGATGGTTCCAACCAATATCGTTCCCAATTATTAAGTCATAAAACCCTCAAATTAATTTATTAGTTTTAGTGTTGAGATATCGAATACTTCCAAGTTCGAGGCTCAAATGTCCGTGACGGGGACCGGCTTCGATTAGATCTTTAACTCTGGGAGGGTTGCCTTTCCCAAAATCATTCCCTCCTTTAAAGTCTTAGCACTTCATGGTGTTTGAAGGGGGCAAAAACAGGGTCTTCAAAGAGTTCTTCAGCTCTGCGGTACCCATCAATCCTACCGTCCTTCTACATCTCGTGTAGTCCAATCACTACTTACCAGCGAGCCCATAATGGCTTGCGGCGCGGTCTTCGGTCATGGGGCATCCATCCTTCTCCGTGGCTGGGTGAAGCTTTCCAAGATGTCATGGCACTTCTCCATGCATCCCGGCCCCGGTTCTCGGGTGCCCGTCAACAAATCCTCCACCCGTAGTGATTTTCGAAGTCCATCTTGATCATTGTAGTTCATGGGGTTGTCATCATCATTGACTCTCATCTTGCTTATAATTTCCTCAACCCAAAACCGTCTTGAGCATAGCAAAGTAACTACCGTCCGGGGTCATGGTAACAAGGGATTGGTTCATCCTACCATGATACTACTCAAGTTTAATGACTTCAAATTTCACTACTGCATGCATGGTGGGGTGGTGACAATTACTAATGCACAAAAACATAGGTATAGTAAAATAAAACTTGCCTTGATGATCCTCGTAAGCTAAAGTCATAGTAGCAAGCCCTCCGAAACTCTACCAAGACAAACAATTCACAATAAGCATATAAATAGGATCACATAACACAACATAACAAAAGTAACATAACACAACAAAAAACAAAACCAAATCAAAAAAACTCAAGGAAAAACCACTCAAAGTTTCCCTACTTCAAACAATAACTAAAATAGTTTTTATAATAAAATTTTTTCATAACCTAATCAGGTTTTAGGTTAACTTAACGAAAAGAACTCACTAAGCAACTAGGAGCAAAAAAATTAAAAAAGCTATTATAAAACTCATTTTAGGCCTAATCAAATTTCTATTAGGAAAAATAAAATAAAACTTTTATTAATTATAAATAAAAGTTCATCCTATAAAGTGACAGAAACTAACCTAGAATAACCAATCACAAGTTAAAAATAAAATTTACTAATTAAAATATTAGGAAAAGGACTAGTTTTAATTAGGATTAATAGGATTCTGCTAAACTAATTTTTAATAATCCTAAAATACCAAATTAATTTTTATGGTTTGGCAATGTCAAAATAAAGTTGGGACAAAAAGAATCATGCAAAAATAATTTTTCTAACTCAAGTTATAGCAATTTACTATTCTGACTAAAACTAAATTAAAGCATTTTAATTATTTTAACATAACTAAATATATATTCTACAGAAACTACATAAAATTTGCAATCCAACAAAAAAGAATCATCTAAAATAATAAACAGAATAAAAGATATCAATTTTTAAAAAAACTATTACATTAAAAAAGAAAATGAAATTAAAAAAAAAGGCCTAATGGGCCTATCTTTACCTGGGTTAAATAGCCTAACGGGCCTGAGTTAAACTAAGCGAACCGGCCTAAAAAAAAAACCTAACTAATACTAAACCGATAAAACCGGTCTTTTAAAAAAACACCCCGAGTTCTAATCTGGCCGTTCATAGAGATCGGACGGAGGTTTCGGTGGCTTACGGGTCCGGGTGGCAATCGTCGGGTTCCGGGTCGGGGAGAAGTCGCCGTCTTGGTCTGAGGGAGGTCGGTGAGAGTTTGGTGGGGTCGGGGTTGGTGGGGAGGCGGCGTGGCGGCGACTTTGGCGGGGGGGCTGGGTCTCGGTGGTCGGCGGGAGAGGGTCAGCGAGTCTCGGGGGGAATGGGGTGGGGGCTTGGCTTTATAGGGGGTGTCCTCGCTTGGGCGATCAAGCGTCGGAATCCGGATCCCGGGATCCGCGATCTCCGGTCTTGGGCGTGGGAGGAAGAATGGGGTGGGTTGTCGAAGAAGAGAGAGGCGGGGTTGGCGGGGGTAAATGGGCGTTGCCGGGTGGGATTTGGGAGGGTGGGTCTTGGGCTGGTTAGCCTATGGCGCCGATTTTCTTTTTAAAATTTATTTTTTAAAAAAAAAAAAAGTAAAACAATATCTATAAATATTTTATATAGGGTATATATATACCAAAATGATCGGGAATATTCCTTTCATTTGAACATTTTCAAGGCAAAATCAAACTTTATAAAAATCCATTTTTCAAATTCAAATAAAATTCAGATTTGAATCCAAATCTTTTGCAATTTTTCCTCGATATTTTTGGAGTGTCATGTTTGCTCCTCTCATACTTTTGACAAGTATTTATCGGGCTTAGTTTTTGAAATGTTTCCCACTTGCCAAAGTTTGAAATTCAAATTCAAAACTCAAAATTTCTGAAACTTCAAATGCATTCAAATTCAAACAGGATGCATAGGATGCTTAGCTATAATTGTAAAACATTCCAAATAGGAAATTTGGGATGTTACAAACCTACCACCTTAAGATGAATCTGCCCTCGAGATTGGGTTCTAACAAATAGGTGCGGGTGGTCTGAAGGAGATCTTCTTGGCCCCGTGGCTTCTTCCTGGGTGGTGCTCCCGCACCCAAATTGATGACCCTGCGGGTGACTCGCTTGCATCTGAAATGACGGGTTTCTCCTTGTAAGTCGATCCTTTGTCAAGCTTATGGCCTCTAGGAACCTTGTGTCTCTCAACGGAACATCGGCATGTCGGCATGACACTTCTTGGTGAGAAACATGGAAGACATCATGAACTCCGGACAATCCTTCCGGCAATTCCAACTTTGCAACCTCTCCCGGCGTTCGAGGTTTTGTAGGGCCAATGAACCGGGTGCTAACTTTCCCTTGACTCCAAACCTCTTGATTCCACGAAGTAAGAACACGAAATCTCGGTTCCCCCAAAAGTCACTTCCTTCTTCTTGTCGGCATAACTCTTTGTCTTTGGGTGCTATCTTGAGCCTGTCTCGAATCACTTGACTTTCTCTTGGAATCCTGATAAATCGGAACAAAAGTGATCGATCTCAACACTATCCACAATGGTGTTCCCTCCTTGTATAGAGCTTGAAAGGGCCATCTTTAACTGGATTGATAACTTTTGTTGTAAGAGAACTCTGCGTTGGCAAATTATCATCCCAGCTAGACCCATAGTCTAGGCTCTCAACATGTCCTCCATCTGTTGACTCTCGGTCTATCCATCTCTGCGGATGAAAAGCTCTTGAATTCCAGCCTCGTACCCAAAGTTTCATGCTGCTTCCAACTTTGAGGTAAAGCTGTGTTCCTCTATCGAACGATTTTCCTCGGAACTCCATGCGACATATGATCCCATGTATATCCCAACTTAGCCGGTATAGGTAGTCTTGGGAATGAAGTGGCTACCTTGGTCAAATCAACCACTACCGGATAGAATCATAACCGGCGGTCTGGGTAATCATGAAATCCATTCCAATTTCTCCCATTTCCAATCGGGAATCGGCAAAGGTTGAAGTAACCCCTGGCGATGTTCGCCTTTACGTTGACAAACGCCATTTTCCTCGTGCTGGCAATTCCCTTCATACATGTCCACGAAACTTTGCTTCAAATCCGTACATCTTGGTGTTGGGGGAATCGAGTAGGTGAATCATGAGCCTCTGAAGAATTAGCTTCAGTTCGGGATCATTGGGCACATAATCGATCCTCGAACCATATAGTTCCGTGTTCATCCTTACGGAATCCTTTCTTTTCCTTCCTCCATCTTTTGCTTAATCTCATCAATTTCCTTGTCCGACTTACGGCTTCACGAATCCTTTGAAAGTGGACTGAACTTCGAGTTGCAACAAATCCTCTCGGAACTATCTCGATCGGAGGTCTCGAGTCATCGACTAACTCGGGGTAATCCTCCCTTTGTGGTATTCACATAACTCTTACGGCTCAAAGCATCTGCTACAACATTAGCTTTACCGGGGTGGTAATGCAATCTCATGTCATAGTCCTTTATCAACTCTAGCCATCTCCTCCCGGAGGTTCAATTCCTTCTCGTGAAAATATACTTCAAACTCTTGTGATCGTAGACATCCGCGGTTTCCGATGAGAAATGTCTCCAGTCTTGAGTGCATCCTTGCTAACTCCAAATCATGTGGCATAATTCATCTCATGAGGTCGTGGCTGGGGGCATAAGCTACAACTACCTTCTGCATAGTACTCCTCCGGTCCTTGGGAAGCGTCAATAAACCGGTATTCCTTGTGTATGTCGGCAAAATCAACCGGGGCTGTAACCAACGTTTCTTCAATTCCGGGTTTCCATTCCTCGGTCCAAACATACTTGCTTCCTTCTTCAAAGCTCGGTCATGGGCTTGGCAATCTTGAAGTTCTCAATGAACCTCCGATAATATCCTGCGAGTCAGAAAACTCGGATCTCCTTGGTGGGTGGGTGGGCCAATCGGTGGTGATTCAACCTTGGCGGGATCAACGCTATTCCTTCTCCTGAAATAACATGTCAGGAATCCTTCCTTCAACCAAAATTCACATTTGCTGAACTTCCGCGATGTTCTCGAAGTTTCTCGAACTAGGCAAAATGTTCCTTATGCTCTTCCTCGCTCTTGGAAAATCAATATATCATCGATGAACACCGACAAACTTGTCCAGATATTCCATGAACACCTTGTTCATCAAATTCATAAAATTTAGGGGCATTAGTCAAAAATGACATGGGTATACTCATATAAACCATACGGTAGTGAATGCTGTTTTGGGTATATCCTTTTCACGAATCTTCAGCGATGATACCACGATCAAAGATCGATCTTAGAAATACCTTGCTCCAACAAGCTGATCAAACAAGTCATTGATCATCGGCGGAGGTACTTGTTCTTGATGGTTACTTCTTCAATGCGATAATCCACAAATCCTCAAGCTTCCATCCTTCTTCTCTACCAAAAGCGGGGCTCCCCAAGGTGATGAGCTGGACGAATATATCCTTTCTCCAATAACTCATTAATTTGATCCTTGATCTCTTTCAACTCATTCGGTGGCATCCGATAAGGTCTCTTGGATATTGGGGCTGTTGGGCAAAACTCAATCAAATCAATGTCCTGTCCGGTGGCATTCTGGTAATTCCTCGGAAACACGGAAATTCTTGCATCTTGGCACTTCCTCTGAACAACTCCGTGAAATGCTGATTCTTCATTGGCGTGCTGGCTACATACTTGATCCTCTTACGCTCCGGGGTGGTGGCGGAATAGACTTCGACCGTCTATGTTCCTTCAAATTTTGACAACCAATCCATGCCTAGGATTACATCCAAGTCGGTTTCCAACACTATGAGGTTTCGGGAAATTTATGGTTCCCGATGTTGAGGTTGCATGACGCCTCCTGCCATCATTTCTCCTCCTGGGCCCGCGAAGGGGCTTCTAAGGGTTTTAGTGGGTAACCGTACTTTTCAACTACCCTTGATATGAATGAATCGTTGCACGAATCAAAGAACCAAAACTGAGCGTGAATTCAATAAAACTTACCAACCACGTTATCGGCTGATCATAGGCGTCCTCCGTCGATGTGGTTCCACGGCCGAGGAGGGATTAGGCTTCTTGTTGAGCCTCCATTGCCATTTCCATTCCTCTGCTTGGCCTCCGGGGTCGGTGGCATAGTGCCCTTGGCACTTGAACAGGTGATGTGGCTCAGATCCTTGGCCGGGGCAAAGGTGATTGCCATTACCATTGCCATTGCCATTGCCATGGCCCTTGTTGTCCTTTGGGTTGTTCCCATTTCCTCCATGGTTATGACCTCCATGGTTATGATGGGTGTGCCCTCCCGGTATGGTGCATGCGGGGCTTCTTGAGCTCAGTTGTGCTTCCCCTGTACTTCGCTTGCCTTCTATCTCTGCTGCTTGCCTTCAAGAATGGTGGCCTTGTCTACCAGCTCCGGTAGTTGTTGAAGGTAGCCACAATAAGCTGCATGCTCGTTCATCATTGAGTCCCTCAAGGAACTTCTCCCTTGGCTCTGTGGCCCATCATGGGGGCATAGCGGGCGAGCTTGCTGAATTCATCCGTCTTTGCCCGTCGTTCCCTGGCGCAAGTTGCGGAACTCACGCTTCTTGGACTCATGGCTCCGTGAGACATGGGGCGGAAAACCTCTGGAATTGATCCCAAGTGATGGCACCAATGGGAAAAGTGGCGGTGTAATTCTCCCACCAAGCTGCAGGTCCATCCGGTTGATGCACAAAGCGCACCTTTCGACATCGGTGCATCCAACGGTGACTAGCTCTCTTCCGACTTTGGGGCCAATCATCAGCCCAATCGGCTCGGTGCTACTAGAGAACCTGGCGGATTCAACCTCGAAAAAGGGTCAAGTT
>JAHIAM010008951.1:0-11964 GCA_021605205.1 Aegilops longissima
GAAGAGATGCCGACAAATTCATCAAAGAAAATCCTAAGAGCATTGGATGGAAAGTATGATACCGTGGCAATTGATCCAAATGATGCCAAACTACAAAATCTCAACCACGGAAGTCATTGGAAGGATTGTTGCTCATGAGATGTCACTCAAGGATAAGGAGGAACTTCACAACAAGTCAAGTGGTGCTTACAAAGCCTCAAGTGAACCCCCACATCATCAAGTGAAAACCAACCTTCAATGAAGAATTGAGCTTAATGGTGAAGAACTTCAACAAATTCTACAAAAAGAAGAAAGAAAGAAGCCCAAGTCAAGGTCTTACAATGACAAAGATCTTCTAGTGAGGCCAATTGCTACAATTGTGGGAGACCGGACACTACTCCATGGGCACCCTACAAAAAAGAAGATTCTCCAAGAAGAAGGAGCAAAGAAAGAATCACCACCAAGAGAGAGAGGAGTAGAGATGATCGTTATGACGAAGACCCTCACGGAGAAGCAAGGATTGGAAAGAAAGGACAAGTCATCAAGGAGCTACACAAACGAAGACATCAAGCTCATGTTGGTGAATGGTTTCCGCTCCGACTCGACAATCACTCAAGGAAGCTATCCTCCACTCTGAATATACTCAAGATGAAGGTGTTGGGTCTAGCACTTGTAACCAACTCCTCGACATATTTGAATCACCAAATGAAGGAATTGGAGATGCTTCATGGCCAAAGGTCCTAAGGTAACACACCCAGTATGTTGATTTTGATATTGATGAAGATGACTTGCTAGGTGGGATGATTTACTTGGACAACTCTAGTGATGAATACTATGATGAAATCTTAATCATGCTAATCAAATGAATGACAATGATAAGGAGAAAATTGAGCTTCTAAAAAGAACTAAACACTCTTAAGTTGGCTCATGAAACTATTTGAAGATCATCGAGAACTTTTAAGGGCTCATGAAATTCGCTTTGAAAAGCTCAATCTTGAGCAAGAGCATGAGTTCTTAAAGGCAATCAATGATGATCTCCATGAAAAGTTCTTCTTCTTAGCGTTTACTCTTATCTACTTACATGCCTCAAGTCAAGTCTAGTAACAAGTACAAAAAGATACTTCCTCTAGTAGTAACAATAATAATGTCAAATTGTTGTTGCTTCTAGTAGTTCTCTTGATTCCACTAATGATTCTCTTAGCCAAGTTACCTTGAGCAAGAAAATAGTTTTGAAGGAATTATAGAAAGGTGTTTCAAGACCTTCAGAGAAGCAATTAAAATTTCAAACAAGGAAGGCAGGAAGAATCAAGGTGTTGGTTTTGAGCAAAGTTCAAGCGGCAATGGAGTTGAGTGGGAAGAAGATCAATACCCCAAGACAAAGTTTGTTCCTCAACAAAGAAGTATGATCCTACTTCTTTCAAGGGACACAAGCTAAAGATGATCTTCACCACAAGACCACAAGAACAAAGGCAAGGACAAGCTTCAAGAAAGATTGATGCATTTGAAGAAGCACCTAAAGCCTCGTTCAAGTGGGTCCCCAAGACTATCAGTTCTACTTCATCAAGTACAACTACAACTCAAGGTTCCCATCAAGATGATGTGGATCCGAAGAAGAAGAACTAGAGAGTTCTTGAGGTGACTCCCAAAACATTCTTCACTCATATCATTTTGGGCAAGTGCAATCAACTTTCCATCTTGCACTAGTTCAAGGGGTCACAAACCCTCATGTTGGTAAGGCAAGGGACAAGGTAACCTAATGTTTTCATGGACATCATCTTTGTGTGCATCACTCTATGTCTTGGATATTCTTGTTTGTTCCTTGTGGGACTAACCCATGTAGGCAAGTTGAAAGTGCAACTCACTCCAAAGGATTGCTCCAAATGATCTACATCAACATTGAGCATCTACATCTTCAACACCTACATGAAGTCATCATCGACAAAACCAAGGTTAGTTCATCCCCTAAGGGGATCTCACATCTAGGGGAGCTTAACTCTAAGAATTGAGTCAAAGCAATTCTAATGGTGTGAACACATTAATGCATTATGTAAAAATGGTAACCCCCTTGAGCTTAAGCGATGAGTATGACCTATGATCAAATGTTCTCATTTGACTCCTAAGTCAATATACTCAATATAGATGACCTAGTCATCGAATTGTTGATAGTTGCTAAAATTGGTTGTGCATGCTTTGCCACATATTTCAATTGTCATCTTATTGTGTGAGCATGTTGGTGCATATTTTACTCATTCAAGGACATCCGCTTGTTGTTTTGTTTGTTTGGATTCTTTTCTTTGTGCCAAGTGGATGGACAAGAATGCCTAAGAACCTTCTTTAGCTATCTATGCTTTTCTCTCAAACTCTATTCATGCTACATCACAAAATTTGATCAAGTCGATTGAACCACTCTGTGAGGAGCACTTTCGAGTCCCGATTAGTCATAGACTTAAACTTCCAAAACCACTTAGTGATTCTCGATCGACCGATCCTTCCATTCGTTCCTACCGAGATCATCAAGTTGATCTGAGTTTTCAATCTCGGTGCAACGATTTGAACTTCGGTCTCACCGATTTCTTTATGCTGAACACGATTGCATCTCGGTGCCACCGATTGTTCCACTGGTCACAAGCGAGTCGAGCTATATAGCCACGGCAAAATTTTGGAAATTTCTCGAAACCCTTCGCCCAGCGCAATAGCTCGCTCGCCATCGTGGTCTCCGATCGTCTCCTCATGCCAGACAGCCTCCTGTCGCTGGTCTCCTTCGCCGTCAGCGGATTTCGTCCCCTTACGTTGCCGCGTATAGAAGTCCACGCCAAGTTAGGGTATGGACTTAATCTTTGTGCTATCCACGTCGATTCTGGCACATTGTTTTCATATTGATTCTTGCCATGATTGAAACTCTTCTATCCGAAAGTAGTTCATAGATTAGATGTGATTCAAATTTTTGGGATTAGGTTTCCGCGAAACCATCGGACCCACGAGTTGACTCGGTCTCACCGATTGGCTTATGCCATTGCACTAGTGACTCGATGCGACCGAGAATTACTAATTGTGCAACCAATTTGAGATTCTGAAATTAAGTCGGTACCACAATGAAACTCGGTCAACAAAGATCATCGATTTAGGTTCCAAAACTGCCCGGTATCACGAGTTTGAAAAATGGTGGATCCGATGCTACATGTGGAAAACTAAGACTGAACTTTTGAGTCATTCTTTTAAAAACCTCGCATTTTGTGATGCTCATCTTTTCTATCTCATCTATAACTCTTCACGGTGTTGTTCGACTTTTTGCGTTATATGCGATCAAAGTAGCTGACGAGCAGTCGAGGAAAAGCGAGATGGATTTGAGTGAGGCACTAGTCCCTCAACCCGGATGAAGGGAGCGAAGTACTCCTAGCAATTTGTAGCAACGACCTCGGGGCAATTGAGCCTCACGTGTATCTGTGCCATCCACTGGATCGTATCTTTGGCACACGATACATCAATGTATATATCAAAGTGCAATCACATGTATAAATAACGTAAAATGATATATACCTCGTAATACTCGTGAAACAATCAAGCGGGTGTGGAGTCCCATCAACGCCATCGGCGGTTGAGTGTAGACCGTAACCTGTCTGTACTCTTACTCGTCGAGGAAATATCGCAACATGATACGTTGCAGGTGTAGTCGATTACATTGAATGTAAAGCAAGATCACAATAAGAGAAAGCAGATGATAAACTATACTATATGCGGTATGGCTTTGTGGCTCTGTATCGAGTTTTGTTTGCGTAAAAGCTGGTTTTATTTTCCTACATCAAAGGAATAAATGAAGTCTGTACTATGGAGTTTTCTATCATGACATGGTTCGTAACCGATGTCTCATAGCCCAAATTCATCATAAGTTGCCCACAATTAAGTTATCAATCCGGTGTTGAGAGTTCGAGATAGATCCAAGTCGAGATGCTCAAATTGTCCGTAGCAAGGGACACGGCTAATCGATTAGGTTTAAACCCTGCGAGTTTGTACACTTTACCCGAAGATTCGATCCCTCTTTTACGTTCTCGCACTTGAGGTGTTTGAGAACAAGACGACGAAACATGGTCTTCGAAGTTCCTCACGACCATTGTCGGTGCTCATCCAATCCTCCGTAGTTCTACATCTGCTAGCACCGTCGGCCAGATTCACTAAGGTCAACCAAGCGAGCCCATAGTGACTTGCGGTTGCAGTAAGCTTCCGGGCATGAAGTATTCTTCCGTCTCTTTGAGTGCGGATGAAGCTTTCCGCAGATGTCATGGCGCTTCTCCATGCATCGACCACCCTTTGGTTTCTCGGTGCCGTCAACCGTCCTTCACCCGTAGTGGTATTGAATTCTTGTCTCGAGTCTTGAAGTCTTGAGGCCTTGAATCTGATCCTTGAGATTCCATCATGGAGTTATCGTCATTGGCGTAGATCCTCCATTCTCACACCACTCCGAGCACTCATACCAACCCGTCTACTATAGCGTAGCATTAAAATAAATAACGTCCGGGCTTGGTAACGAGGTGATGGGTTCCTACCTCATGCATACTACTCAACTACAAGAATTCAATATCACTCTGGAGGTTTGTTGCGAAGATGACACTAGATGCAATAAAACACATAGGTATGAAAAACATGGTCAAAGTGAACTTGCACAGTAAGTTGATGAAGATATAACACTCTCGAATAATGACTTGGTAGAACTATTAAGTCACTCGTTGAAAATCTATATAGTCAAACATAGCATTCATATAAGCAAACATCCTAGCAAACAATTTTAACACTCATAATAAAACCAACAAATAAAAATGCAAATCAAGGGACACAAACAAAAACAAAGGAAAACTACACAACAAAACTACTAAAGAAAACTCTAAGACATAACACAAAAATAGTTTTGTCCTAAGTAAAATTTAACATCAAAGGAAATACCAACATAATAAATAATCTGAAAGAGAATATAAAACAACTAATTTTAACAGAAAGTATTTTTCATAAACTTTTAATAGCAAAAGAAACAAATAAAAAGCTTTTATGAAACACTAACTATGACCTAAACAAGTTTTCATACAAAACTAAGAAAAACAAAATTTTAAAATAAAAAAAATTCTTTTGTTGACTAACAGAAACAAAACTAAATTTTTCAAGAGTGACAAAAAGAAATTATTTGAAACTAATAAAACAATAAAGAAAAGACTAAAACAAAACTATAACTAAAACAGTACTGTTTTGCTAAAAACCTAATTTAAAAATAAAGTAAAAATAAAAGAAGTATATGCTCTGGATAGACAAAACCATAATAAAACAGTAGCAAAAAGAATCAATCAAAAATACTTTGTAAAACTCAAAATATGACCAAATTAGTGATTTGAACAAATTTCATCAAATTCAAATCTAAACTATTCAAATTTGAAACCTAAGTACACAACAGAAACTTAAGCAAATTTATGACACAATGCAAAAGAATAAACTCAAGCGGAGTTCTGAACTTAAGTTATGAACAAAAGAAGTTTGAATATGAATCTGAACAAATTTCGAAATTTTAAACTTTCAAAAACATGTTTGAGTTGAATTACTGGATAGAGAGATCTTGAAGAAAGTGGGTGTTGGTTTCATCTAGTTTGGATGAGCGAGTAAAAGTTATGGCTATTTGAAAAATCGGGCCAATTGTTTTACAAAAGAAAAAAAATAGCTATGGCTAAGGTGTAATGTATAAATCGTGACAACAATCTAATCTATTGTATTAGTCTAAAAGTAATAAACTACGGAAGTATAGTGAAAAAAAAACAAAGTAAATTACCTTTATAAAGCGGAGAAAAGACAACGGAGAGAAAAGAATTTCGAGAATTCGGCGGAGAGGAGAAAAAAATATTTTTCTTAGTCAAACCAAAATATTGATTTAACCCGAATCAGATGATTTTGAAAGCTCTATGGGTTATATTTATAGGTGGAAAAGAGGTTTAGGGGTTAAAGGTGATGTGGGACTAAACATAGGCGAAAAATAGAATAAGCGGGAACTTCATGGGCTAAAGCACCACGGGCCGGCTGCGCGCACGTACACGGCGCTGCATTTTTTTCTGAAATTTGTTTAAAAAAGACTAAACATTAACGAAAATAAATTAAAATTAAAGACAAAAGAAAACAAAAGAAAAACAGGCCGACTGCTGCTATGCTACGCATGTGGGTGATAAATAAATATGGCATACGTACAATTTTTAAATAGAAAAACAGAAATAAAACCAAATAGAAAAATAAAGTAACATTTTATATAGGCATATTATATATCAAAATTTTCAGAAACATATTTCCTATAGCATGAACATTTTACTAACATCAAATAAAGTACACACAATTTGAATAAATCAAAGAGTGCTACTGCCCTACTAAAATCAATAAAATTATTTTAAAAATACCAAAATGACTCCAAATTTATTTATCTCAATTTTCTGATATAGCGAATCATGTTACCCTATTTTCCATGTATTTTATTTTTGGAGAAAAATAATTTGAATAAAATCAAATAACTCCAAATTGAAAATAATTCCAAAGGACTTGAATTTGATCCTTTGAAACTCCCAACTCATATTTCATATGTTTTGAAGAAGTCATTTTATCCTCGCTGTGAAAATCACTGAGTTGCATGAAGTTTATGAATTAGAAAATATTTCCAAATGAAATTCAAATATTTTCAACACCTTCATTTTCATTTAAATGGAAGAAGTCATGTTATCCTCTCTCGAGGGTTTTGTGATGAAAAATATTTGAATTCACGGAGATCGAAAGCAAAATGAAAGTTTGGGAAAGTCCTTTTATTCCCTCTCATTTAACTTTCAAAAAGTTTCAAATTTCACTCAATCAATCACACAACAATTCAAACAAACAAACAAATCTATCTATTTATTATAACATTCCAAAATTTAGAATTTTGGGATGTTACAAATCTACCACCCTTAAAATGAATCTCGTCCTCGAGATTGGAGAAACTAGAAAGAAATAGGTTAGGGTTTGGGGGTCTCAAGAAATCCATCGATCGTCTCCGGGTCTCGGGTGCTACCACCCTTAGAAGCATTGTTGCGGTTCCATCAAAACTCGATACTCCATCCTTACTTGTGAGGTCGGTCTTCTCAGATATTAAGGATAATTCCTTCTCTGGGCTCTTCGGTAGTGGCAAACCTTTTCCTCAATTCCTTTGTCCATTCCTCTTGGTAAGGTTATTCCGAGGCCGGTCTTCATAGATGTGGGTCAGGCGCCAATTCTAAACAAATATCGGTATCTCATGGTGGTCAACGATTTATGGTTTCCCTGCGAAAGGTGCAGGTTGAACCTCACCGTATAACCTACGGTTGGCAACAACTACTTAGTGTACAAGGAAAATACCTATACCTTTCTAAGTTTAAACAAGGTTTTGATCGTCGTCTCTCTACTATAGGTAAGTCACTCAGTTTTACCATCCCATATAGCAAAGCGAATAATAAGAGTAAATCGGCATGGTGATCAATCCATCCCTTTTAAATCATTACCTTGTACATGGTTTAGCGAATCTCGCATTCTAACACTCGGTCATCCTCACAAGCATTGAGAATTTCTCTTGTCGACGAACCAAGTTCGGAAAATCCATTGATTCTGAGCCAAACAAACATCTATCGTTCCTTAACAACTCTCGGGTTTTGCGTAAACTCCTATAGAATCGGTTGATCAAATCGTAGTCTATTCCCAAAATTTCTTTCTCCGATGGGTACTTGATCCTTATTAATTCTTGGGCTGTGGGTTATGGCCCACTTCAACACTAGTGCAGCTTTAACTCATCCTTGGGGTAACTCTCTTGTTCCATATTACATCCTTTAAATCGGCGTACTCTGTTTCTTCATACCATCATATCAAAAGCAAAACTCCAACTTTTTTCCTTGAACTACAGTCCGTGGAATATATATTTTCTTATCCATTAGTCTAGTCTTCACGGTACTACCACCCTAAAATGAAATTCACAAATCCATCCATAGACCATATTTCTCATATCCTCGAAAATGGTCAAAATCTTTGTTCACAGTAACAACTCCTACAATTAAACATATGAAAACATGTCACCTTAACTTTATTGATTTCATGAATCCATTACAAACTCTGAGCACCCATTACATAACTCAACTTATTGTACTCATAAAAATAAATTGCTTTCTATTACTCTTGTTTCCAATATCAAAATTCCAACTACTCAACTCCATTTCATCTTGTGGGACATTTAGTAGCATAATGTCCCTTCCTTGCAATGAAAACACATAACTTCGATAAGCCTTTGGGCTTCTTGGAGATTATGCCCTCCTTGAGTTCCTTGCTTCCTTCGAGACAATGATTGGCATAATGCCCGGCGTCCTTACATTCAAAGCAGTAATATCTTGTCCCTCTTTGCGAAATGGGTTGTTACGAGAGTGTCTTTGTTTTCTCTTCTGGTTTCTTCGTTACGATCAAACCTTCTATTCCAGTGGATCAAACTCTATTGCTTCCGGAAATATCTAGGATACTCTTTTCTTTCCTTGGTGCAATCTTGTGAAAATGTCCTTCTTCTCCACATGAATAGCGGCATTGGAGTATACTCTGTTGAGGCCTTCTCCATTAGGGTCTTCAACACATTCCTTCATCACAGGTTCTTCTAGACCTTCCTTGAGGCTTCTTTCATTCCTTCTTCACTACGAATAGTTTGTTGCAGTGGGGTAAATGTGACACTGCGTCGGGTAGTGGGTGATTCTTTCACACAAGAACAAGTCACTGACTAGTTGGGCATTCCTCGTTGAGTGTTTCTCCTCACAATGAGGGCATCCATCCTTGTGTTCCTCCACAGGTGTGTCCTATTTCTCCATAAATCTTGCAGCAAGGTTTATTTCTTGGTGTATCATGGGGCTTCGGATGGGCGTGATCTCAACAGTCTTCTTGAATTCCTCCCAAGTTCTTGCTCCATTAAATCCTTGTATGGCTTGATGCATCTTCCACCAGTTGCAGACACTTCCTTCAAATCTTGAAGCGTAAGATACTTCATTCTTCCTTGAAACCAAATTGCTCCCAGTGATTCTCCATGTTACGCATCCATAGCTCTGCCTCCGTTAGTCTTGATCGAGAGAATATTAGTCCTTCATTCATCATCTATGGGGTCCAAAAGTTTTGGGATGAGATGTGAGAGAGAGGGGGAGGATATACACATATACAAACAATAGTTTTTGAAGAAGCAAGTTTTACTTTGTGGCTGTCCGGAAAACATCAAACAAATGACAGCTCACAAATCGCGCATCTAACGTAAGTTATATATGAGGTTTGGTCTTCTAAAGGTCAAATAAT
This sequence comes from Aegilops longissima, assembly GCA_021605205.1. Taxonomy (NCBI): domain Eukaryota; kingdom Viridiplantae; phylum Streptophyta; class Magnoliopsida; order Poales; family Poaceae; genus Aegilops; species Aegilops longissima. Next base: position 9,310 of record JAHIAM010008951.1, read on the forward strand.
TCTTGATTCTTCAAATTCTTCTAGTCTTGGTCTTGTTGCAGCTTCAACTCTTCTAATGCATGGTGAAACCCTTTGTTACTTTGAAGGGTCATCAATTGTCCGATATCTTTCTTGGGCGGCTTGATTGATCCTTCATGTGGTCAGGGAAAAGGGTATATTCTAACTATTTGAGGTGAGAGTGTCTATTTGATGAAATCGAAAAGGATGAAAGTAAGAGTCTTTTTGAAAATAAAGTTTTTGAGACATCCTGTCCTAGGGGCTTCCGATTTCTAGGGTCACGTCCTCGATCTTGTGCTCGAATACATATCAAGCGGGTGTGGAAATTCCATCAACGCCATCGGCGGGTTGAAGGTATATACCGTAACCATTGGCCGCTCTTACTGGTCGAGGAAATATACGCAACATGATCACGTTTAGCCCATTGTGGAGTCGATTACATTGAATGTCTGCGGCAAGATCACAATAAACGGATGATAAACTATACTATATGCGGTATGGCTTTGTGGCTCATGTCACGAGTTTTGTTTGCGTAAAAGCTGGTTTTATTTTCCCTACATCAAAGGAATAAATGAAGTCGTACTATGGAGTTTTCTATCATGACATGGTTCCATAAGATGTCTCATAGCCCAAATTCATCATAAGTTGCCCACAATTAAGTTATCAATCCGGTGTTGAGAGTTCGAGATAGATCCAAGTCGGATGCTCAAATTGCCGTGCAGGGGACACGGCTAATCGATTAGGTTTAAACCCTCTGCGAGGTTTGTACACTTTACCAAGATTCGATCCCTCTTTTCGTTCGCACTTGGGTGTTTGAGAACAAGGCCAAACATGGTCTTCGAAGAGTTCCTCGACCCGGTGCTCATCCAATCCTCGTAGTTCTACATCCTAGCACCGTCCGGCCAGTTCACCACTAAGGTCAACCAAGCGAGCCCATAGTGACTTGCGGTTTGGCAGGTAAGCTTCGGGCATGAAGTATTCTTCGTCTCTTTGAGTCGGTGAAGCTTTCCAAAGATGTCATGGCGCCTCCATGCATCCCGACCAACCACGGTTGGTTGGTTTCTCAGTGCCCATCAATCCTTCACCCGATGGTGGGTATTGAATTCTTGTCTCGAGTCTTGAAGTCTTGAGGCCTTGAAGATCGATCCTTGCAGATTCCATCATGGAGTTATCGTCATTGGCGTAGATCCTCCATTCTCACACCACTCGAGCACTCATACCAAACCCGTCTACTATAGCGTAGCATTAAAATAAATAACGTCCGGGCTTGGTACGGTGATGGGTTCCTACCTCATGCATACTACTCAACTACAAGAATTCAATATCACTCTTGGAGGGTTTGTTGCGAAGATGACACTAGATGCAATAAAACACATAGGTATGAAAAACATGGTCAAAGTGAACTTGCACGTAAGTTGATGAAGATAACAACACTCTCGAATAATGACTTGGTAGAACTATTAGTCACTCCGTTGAAAATCTATATAGTCAAACATAGCATTCATATAAGCAAACATCCTAGCAAACAATTTTAACACTCATAATAAAACCAACAAATAAAAATGCAAATCAAGGGCACCAAACAAAAACAAAGGAAAACTACACAACAAAACTACTAAAGAAAACTCTAAGACATAACACAAAAATAGTTTTGTCCTAAGTAAAATTTAACATCAAAGGAAATACCAACATAATAAATAATCTGAAAAGAAATATAAAACAACTAATTTTAACAAAAGTATTTTCATAAACTTTTAATAGCAAAAAGAAACAAATAAAAAGCTTTTATGAAACACTAACTATGACCTAAACAAGTTTTCATACAAAACTAAGAAAAACAAAATTTTAAAATAAAAAAAAATTCTTTTGTTGACTAACAGAAACAAAACTAAATTTTTCAAGAGTGACAAAAAGAAATTATTTGAAACTAATAAAAACAATAAAGAAAAGACTAAAACAAAACTATAACTAAAACAGTACTGTTTTGCTAAAACCTAATTTAAAAATAAAGTAAAAATAAAAAGTATATGCTACTGGATAGACAAAACCATAATAAAACAGTAGCAAAAGAATCAATCAAAAATACTTTGTAAAACTCAAAATATGACCAAATTAGTGATTTGAACAAATTTCATCAAATTCAAATCTAAACTATTCAAATTTGAAACCTAAGTACACAAACAGAAACTTAAGCAAATTTATGACACAATGCAAAAGAATAAACTCAAGCGAGATTCACGGAACTTAAGTTATGAACAAAAGAAGTTTGAATATGAATCTGAACAAATTTCGAAATTTTAAACTTTCAAAAACGTGTTTGAGTTGAATTACTGGATAGAGGAGATAAAGAAGAAGTGGGCGTTGGTTTCATCTAGTTTGGATGAGCAGTAAATAGTTATGGCTATTTGAAAAATGAGGAAGCTGTTTTACAAAGAAAAAAAATAGCTATGGCTAAAGTCTAATGTATAAATCGTGAGCGACAATCTAATCTATTGTATTAGTCTAAAAGTAATAAACTACGAGTATAAGTAAAAAAAAAAGAAAACAAAGTAAAATACTTTTATAAGGCGAGAAAAGACAACCGGAGAAAAAATTTCAGTGGCGGAGAGGAGAAAAAAATATTTTTTGTCAAACCAAAATATTGATTTGAATCAGATG
>JAHIAM010008952.1:0-16129 GCA_021605205.1 Aegilops longissima
GGAACATCGGCCATGTCGGCATGGCACTTCTTCAGCGAGAAACATGGAAGACATCATGAACTCGGACAATCCTTCCGGCAATTCCAACTTGTATGCAACTTCTCCACGACGTTCGAGGATTTTGTAGGGGCCAATGAATGGGGTGCTAACTTTCCCTTGACTCCAAACCTCTTGATTCCACGAAGTAGAGACACACGAATATGCTCGGTCTCCCCCGTAAGTCACTTCCTTAAAGCTTCTTGTCGGCATAACTCTTACTGTCTTGGTGTGCTATCTTGAGCCGGTCTCGAATCAGCTTGACTTTCTCTTGGAATCCTTGATAAGGTCGGAACCAAAAAGTGATCGATCTCAACACTATCCTGACAATGGTGTTACGCACCTCCTTCCGTATAGAGCTTGAAAGGGCCATCTTCAAAGCTGGATTGATAAGCTGTTGTTGTATGAGAACTCTGCGTCGGCAAATTATCATCCCAGCTAGACCCATAGTCTAGCACACAAGCTCTCAACATGTCCTCCGAATCTGATTGACTCTCTCGGTGCATCCATCATGCTGCGGATGAAAAGCTGTCTTGAATTCCAGCCTCGTACCCAAAGTTTCATGCAAGCTGCTTCCAAAACTTTGAGGTAAACTACGTTCCTCTATCGACACGATTTTCCTCGGAACTCCATGCGGACATCGATCCTGGTCATGTATATCTTGGCCAACTTGGCACTGGTATAGGTAGTCTTCACGGAATGAAGTGAGCTACCTTAGTCAAGCGATCAACTACTACCGAGATAGAATCATAACTGAGCGGGTCTGGGTAATCCGTGATGAAATCCATACCAAGTTTCTCCCATTTCCAATCGGGAATCGGCAAAGGTTGAAGTAACCTGCTGGCCGATGTTACGCCTTTACGTTGACAAACATCACATCTTTGCTCGTACTCGGCAATGTCTTTCTTCATACTGTCCACGAAACTTTGCTTCAAATCCAGGTACATCTTGGTGTTGCGGGGTGAATAATACGGTGAATCATGAGCCTCTGAAGAATTAGCTTCTGAGCTCGGGATCATTGGGCACATAATCGATCCTCAAACCATATAGTTCCGTGTTCATCCTTACGGAATCCTTTAGCTTTCCTTCCTCCATCTTTTGCTTTATCTCATCGATTTCCTTGTCCGACTTACGGGCTTCACGAATCCTTTCGGTCAAGGTGGACTGAACTTCGAGTTGCAACAAATCCTTTGGAACTATCTCCGATCGGAGATCTACGAGGTCATCGACTAACTCTGGGGTAATCCTCTGTTGTAAGAGTATTCACATAACTCTTACGGCTCAAAGCATCTGCTACAACATTAGCTTTACGGGGTGGTAATGCAGTCTCATGTCGTAGTCCTTTATTAACTCTAGCCATCTCCTCTGCACGAGGTTTAATTCCTTCTGCGTGAAGATATATTTCAAACTTTGTGATCTGTGTAGACATCTAGCGATTTCCGATGAGGAAGTGTCTCAGTCTTGAGTGCATGCACTCTGTTTGCTAACTCCAAATCATCGTGGCATAATTCATCTCATGAGGCCGTGGCTATGCAGGCATAAGCTACAACCTTACCTTCTGCATCAATACTCCTCCGAGTCCTTGGCGAAGCGTCTAATAAACCTGGTATTCCTTGTGTATGTCGGCAAAATCAACAGGCGGTGACCAACCGTTTCTTCAATTCTGAAAACTGGCTTCACATTCCTCGGTCCAAACATACTTGGCTTCCTTTTTCAACAGCTCGGTCATGGGCTTGCAATCTTCGAGAAGTTCTCAATGAACCTCGATAATATCCTGCGAGTCAGAAAACTGCGGATCTCCTTGGTGAGGTGGGGACTGCCAATCGGTGGTGATTCAACCTTGGCGGGATCAAGCTGCTATTCCTTCTCTGAAATAACATGTCGAGGAATCAACTTCCTTCAACCAAAATTCACATTTGCTGAATTTGGCATACAATGATGTTCTCGAAGTTTCTCGAACTAGGCATAAATGTTCCTTATGCTCTTCCTCGCTCTTGGAAAATCAATATATCATCGATGAACACCACGACAAACTTGTCCAGATATTCCATGAACACCTTGTTCATCAAATTCATAAGTATGCAGGAGCATTAGTCAATCAAATGACATGACGGTATACTCATATAAACCATACACAGTAGTGAATGCTGTTTTGGGTATATCCTTTTCACGAATTTTCAATGATGATACCACGATCGAAGATCGATCTTAGAGAATACCTTGGCTCCAACAAGCTGATCAAACAAGTCATTGATCATCGGCAGGGGTACTTGTTCTTGATGGTTACTTCGTTCAATGCGATAATCCACAACCATCCTCAAGCTTCCATCCTTCTTCTCTACCAAAAAGCTGGGGCTCCCCAAGGTGATGAGCTTGGGCGAATATATCCTTTCTCCAATAACTCATTTATTTGATCCTTGATCTCTTTCAACTCATTCGGTGGCATCCGATAAGGTCTCTTGGATATTGGGGCTGTGCGGGAAATAGCTCAATCGGAAATTCAATGTCCTGTCCGGTGGCATTCTGGTAATTCCTCGGAAACACATCGGGAAAGTCTTGCACTCTGGCACTTCCTCTGAACAACTCCGTGAGGAATGCACTGATTATTCATCTGGTGTGCTGGCTACATACTTGATCCTCTTACGCTCCGGGGTGGTGAGCGAGAATAGACTTCTGAGCACGATCAATGTTCCTTCAAACTTTGACAACCAATCCATGCCTAGGATTACATCCAAGGTCTGGGTTTCCAACACTATGAGGTCCACGGAAATTTGTGGTTCCCGATGTTGAGGTTGCAGGACAGCCTACACCGCCATCATTTCTCCTCTGCGGGCCCGCGAAGGGGCTTCTAAGGGTTCTAGTCGTAATCCGTACTTTTCCACAACTACCCTTGATATGAATGAATCGTTGCACGAATCAAAAGAACCAAAACTGAGCGTGAATTCAATAAAACTTACCAACCACGATTATACGGTTGATCATAGGCGTCCTCACGTCGATGTGGTTCACTGAGCACGAGGAGCAGTTTGGCTTCTTCTTTGAGCCTCCATTGCCATTTCCATTCCTCTGCTTGGCCTCCGGGCGGTCGGTGGCGTAGTGCCTGTCTTACGGCACTTGAAGCGGTGATGTGGCTCAGATCCTTGGGCCGAGGCGAAGCAGTGCTGATTGCCATTACCATTGCCATTGCCATTGCCATGGCGACTTGTTGTCTGGCTGCGGTTGTTCCCATTTCCTCCATGGTTATGACCTCCATGGTTATGATGGGTGTGCCCTCCCGAGTGCGGTGCATAGCGGGGCCTGCTGAGCTCCCGAGTTGTGCTTCCCTGGCCGTACTTCCGCTTGCGACTTTCTATCTGCTGCTGCTTGCCTTCAGAATGGTGGCCTTGTCTACCAGCTCACGGTAGTTGTTGAAAGTAGCCACAATAAGCTGCATGCTCAGTTCATCATTGAGTCCCTCAAGGAACTTCTCACCTTGGCGGCATCGTGGCCACATCATCGAGGGCATAGCGGCGAGCTTGCTGAATTCATCCACGTCTTGTGCCACGATACGGTTCCCTGGCGCAAGTTGCGGAACTCACGCTTCTTGAGACTCATGGCTCCGGTGAGACATGAGCGGTCTGAAAACTGCTGGAATTGGTCCCAAGTGATGGCACCAATGGGAGAAGTGGCGGTGTAATTCTCCCACCAAGAAGCTGCAGGTCCATCCGGTTGATGTCGACAAGCGCACCTTCTCGACATCGGTGCATCCTACGGTGACTAGCTCCCTTCCGATCTTGCGGAGCCAATCATCGGCCACAATCGGCTCAGTGCTACTAGAGAACACTGGCGGATTCAACCTCAGAAATCGAGTCAAGTTGTCCACCGTGGGTGGTGGCGGTGGCGGTGGATTGTTGGCGGTGTTGTTACGATTACGAATAAGGAGCTGCATCGGTGCATTCTGCTTTGGAGCAGTGGGTGAGTTCGGCGGGAAACCAGTGTCACGTCTCGGAGGCATCTGGTGTTGTGGAGTGGGTGAGAAGATTAGAATAGAACAATGGTCTATGAGAAATACACTACCCATATGAATGCACAATCATAACACGCCAAGCATTTATTCATTCCACTCAAACATGGTTCAAACTTCGATTACAAAAGCTCATGACTAATCGAAGGAAAACATCGGCCTAAGCGATCGACGAAAAAGTAAAAGATAACATGGTGGTCGACTAAAAGTCTTCATCGATGGCGCCTCCTCTTGGGGTTTCCTTGGTGGTACTCCTTGAAATCTGATCATTGCTCACGAGGGTGCTTCATCTCCACTCGGGTAAAGGTCCTCTCCCAAGTCCATCTTTTCCTCTATCGCGGCAAGCTTCATCTTGGTCGTCGACTATCTCCATGAAGTCCGTGATTTCTTCCTCATAGCCAGGAAGTCTGCGCGTGCCTTCTCCTCCGAGTTCGATTCGCGGAACAAAAGCTTCAGTGTGTCTTGAGTTCTGGCGAGTCTGAATCTCCGTTTCACGAGAAGACACTCCAAGTCTGGATGTATGAGAGAGTGGAATCGTCCTCAATGAGTGCGGATGATATCTCCATTCCTTGCCTGCGAGAAACCATGGCGAGTGCGAGTGATCGAGCTCGGCCTGTACTCCTCTCGGAGATGTCCAAGTGCTCGGTAGATCGCCACGTCCCTTCCGATGATCCAGTTGAACTCGGTGAACTCAAAGTTGATAGGCTCCGTGTGTCCTCCAAAGGTTCTCCACAGGATATGCACTTCAATCCTGGCGGGTGTCGTCGGAAGTGCATTAGTGGGTTTCCGGTGATCGAGGAGAGCTATCTTCAGCTGCTTCACCATCTGGACCAGCTTTCTTCGAAGGGCATCGTCTCATCGGGTGGCGAGAACTCCGTAGCAAAGCTGGGGTGAACTTCGGCCATCTAGAATGTTGCACATGGGAGAAGAGTCGAATTGAGCAGGGAGAATTATGGAATGAAAAGGATGAAAGTAAATGGTCTCGCTTATGACTTTCCGATCCTAGGGGTTACGATCCTACGGTCGGCGTGTGCTCTAATACCATCTCTGTGGCGACGACCCAAAATCGGTCAAATCTACGTATACATACCATCCCAAGATCATCTTTGGTACTCACGAGTACATCGATAAAGTAATCAAAGTTCAATCACACCTGAATATCATTAAGCGATTCTCATATAGAGTCTTTATTACAAGGGAATAAATTCAGCTCAAGGCCAACTCATGAGAAATAAACTACAAATCTTTGCGGGCGTCGAAGATAAGCGAGTCCATCCGACTCCAAGGGCAATCGCCAAGCGGGCGTAGCCTCCTCTGATCGGAATATATCTACGCAACATAATACGTTGCAGCCATGTAGGTCAGCTTTTGGAATAAGCTGGCAAGTCATGAAGAATAACAATAATAAAGTTACTAACACTATATGCATTTTTGGGTGTGGAGCTCTAAGTTTCATCATTTTGCGAAAAGCAAATTTTATCCTACTACGGTGGACTTGCTTGCAAATTACTACAATTGTTGGTAGTTATTGAGATGGTTCCGCCAACCAATATCTCCTTCCCAAATTATTAAGTCATAAACCCTCAAATTAATCCATTAGTTTTAATGTTGAGACATCCGAATACTTCCAAGTTCGAGGCTCAAATGTAAAAGTAGCAGGGACACGGCTGTCGATTAGATCTTTAAACTCTGCGGAGGTTGTGCACTTTCCCATAAGAATCATTCCCTCCTTTAAAGTCTTAGCACTTCATGGTGTTTGAAGGCGGGCCAGATAAACAGGTCTTCAAAGAGTTCTTACAGCTCTTGCGGTACCCATCAATCCTACCGTTCGTCTACTTCTCGTAGTACCGTCCAGCCAGCGTCACTACTAGGGTCAACCCAGCAGAGCCCATAATGGCTTGCGGCTGCTGAGTAACTTCGGTCATGGGGCATCCATCCTTCTCTTTGTGGCTGGGTGAAGCTTTCGAGGATGTCATGGCGCTTCTCCATGCATCCCGGCCTGCTGGGGGCTCCGGTGCCGTCAACCATCCTCCACCCAGTAGTGATTTTCGAAGTCCATCTTGATCATTGTAGTTCATGGGGTTGTCATCATCATTGACTCTCATATCTTGCTTATGAATTTCACTCATCCCAAATCCGTCTCTGAGCATAGCAAAGTAACTACTACGTCCGGGGTCATGGTAACAAGGGATTCATCCTACCACATGATACTACTCAAGTTTAATGACTTCAAGATTTCACTACTGCATGCATGGTGGGGTGGTGACAACTACTAATGCACAAAAACATAGGTATAGAAATAACATGATCAAAACTTGCCTTGCGATGATCCTCGTAAGCTAAAAATTCGTAGTAGCAAGCTTAGCACTCAGGAAACTCTACAGAGACAAACAATAACACAATAAGCACAAAGCAATAGGATCACACAACATAACAAAAGTAACATAGCACAACAAAATCAACAAATCCAAATCCAAAAGGAAAACTCAAAGAAACCAATTCAAAGTTTTCCCTACTCCAAACAATAACTAAAATAGTTTTTATATAACAAAGATTCCTTAATATAACCTAATCATGGTTTTAAGTTAACTTAACAGAAAAGGTTTCAATAAGCAACTAGGAGCAAAAGAATTAATTAAAAGCTATTATAAAACTCATTTTAGGCTAATCCAATTTCTATTAAGAAAAATAATTTAAAACTTTTATTAATTATAAATAAAAGTTCATCTAATGGAGTGTAGAAACTAACCTAGAATAACTAATCACAAGTTAAAAATAAATTCATTTACTAATTAATTAATTAGGAAAACAGGAACTAGTTAATTAATTAGGATTAATAGGATTCTGTCTAAAACTAATTATTTATTAATCCTAAAATACCCAAGTTAATTTCTAGGGTTTGGAAATGTCAAAATAAAGTGGTGACAAAAGAATCATGCAAAATAATTTTTCTAACTAAAGTTATAGCAGATTTACTATTCTGACCAAAACTAAAATAAAGCAATTTTAATTATTTTTAACATAGCTAAATATATATTCTACAGAAACTACATAAAATTTGCAATCCAACAAAAAAGAATCATCTAAAAATATTAAACAGAATAAAAGATATAAATTTTTGAAAGCAGAAACTATTAAGCTAAAACAGAAAATCAAAATAAAAGAAAAAAGGCCTAATGGGCCTATCTTTGTGCCCAATAGTTAGATAGCCTAACGGGCTCTAGGGTTAACTAAAGCGAACCGGCCTAAAAATAAAAACCTAACTAATACTAAACCGATTGGACCGGCGGTTTTCTAAATAAAACCTACCCCTTGAGGTTCTAATCCTAGCCATAGATCTAGGATCGGACGGGGAGGTGATGCGGTGGCTTACGGACTCGGCTGACAGCTGGCGGCGAGCGTCGTCGGGGCTTGGCGTCGGGGAGCTCGCGTGATCGTCGGGAAGATCTTGAGAGCCAGGAGTGGTTCGGTGGGGTCGGGGTGGTCGGGGTGGACTAGGGCGTCGGCGGCGACTATGGCGTGATGGCGAGCCGAACTCCGGCGACGTCAGCGGGAGGAGAGGTGCTGGCGTGGTCTCGGGGAATGGGGTGCGCCGACTCGGCTTTTATAGCCGAGGTCGGGCCTTGCTTGAGGTCGATCAGGCGATCGAGGATCCGGATCCCGGGATCGGTCGATCTCGGCGAGTCGGCGTGGGCGAGGAAGAAGAGGCGGGGCCAGGTCGATGAGAGAGAGGCGAGGCAGGCGGGTGGCAAGCCTAGGGGTTGGGCGAGGCGAGGCGGTCGGGCTGGGCTGGCGGTTGGCCTAGTGGGCGGTGGCTTGGGCAGTGAGGTCTTGTGTTGGCTGGGCTGGGGTGGCTTTGGTGGCGCCCAGGGGTTTTCTTTATTTTTTAAATAAAACAAAACAAAAATAAAACCATATCTATAAATATTTTATATAGGGTATATATATACCAAAATGATCGGGAATATTCCCTTTCATTTGAACATTTTCCAAAGGCAAAATCAAACTTTATAAAAATCTATTTTTTTTCAAATTCAAATAAATTTCAGATTTGAATCCAAATCTTTTGGCATTGTTTCCTCGATATTTTGGGAGTGTCATGTTTGCTCCTCTCATACTTTTGATCAAGTATCTATCAGGCTTAGTTTTGAAATGTTTCCCACATGCCAAAGTTTGAAATTCAAATTTAAAACTCAAAATTCTCTGAAACTTCAAATGGCATTCAAATTCAAACAGGATGCATAGGATGTAGCTATAATTGTAAAACATTCCAAATAGGAAATTTGGGATGTTACATTATTCCCAAAGGTTTCGTTGCGATAATGGAAGTTCAGTTTACATTGTTGGAAAAGATCCGTGAAGCTCGGAAGGATGACAAAGAGATTCTGAGGTAAAGAGAGGATGAGCAAAGGAAAGGCCAAAGGTTTTCGTAAGGATGAGCCACGACACCTTATGGTTTGAGGACAGTGTACATATACCCAATAATGCAAAGATCGGGAAGTTAATACTTGAGGCTCATGACTCACCATACTTGATTAAGCCCTAGAAACACCAAGATGTATTGGGATTTGAAGGAGTGTTTACGGTGGACTGGTATGAAGAAGGATATTATGGAGTATGTAGTCGTAAGTGATGCATGCGGAGAAAGTAAAATCGAGCATCGAAGCGGCAGGATTACTACAGCCTATGCCGATGCCGAATGGAAGTGGGATAAGCTTGGCATGATTTCATTTCGGTTCCCGAGAACCGATTGGGATATGATTCTATCTGGGTAGTAGTTGACTTCGCTTGACCAAAGTGGCTCACTTTATCCCGATGAAATCTGAGTGCGAAGTTGGCCAAGATATATTGGACAAGGATCGTATGTCGCATGGAGTTCGAGGGACCATCATAGAGAACACAGTTTACCTCAAAGTTTTGGAATCAGCCGCACGGACTTTAGGTACTAGGCTAGAGTTTAGTACAGACCTTTCATCCGCGCTGAGATGGATAGACCGAGAGAGTCAATCAGATCGGAGGACATATTGAGAACGTGTCGCTAGATTATGGATCTAGTAGGGATGATAATTTACCTTCTGGAGTTTCTCATACAACAACATGACTACCAAGTCGGTTTGAAGATGGCCCTTTTGGAGCTTTGTATGGGAGAAGGGCAGGACACCGTTGATGTGGGATGAAGTTGGAGACCGTCGGTTGTTTGGACCAAATATGATCAAGGAGTCGAGAAGAGAATGTTAAGTTGATTCGAGATAGGTGAAGATAGCTCGATCCGAGCGGAAGAGTTATCGCGGACTCAAAAATGCAAGGAGGTAGTCTATGAAATCGGAGGCAGAGCATATCTTTGTGTGCCAGCTCTGCGAGGAGTTAAGCGATTTGGAGTTAAGGAAAGTTAGCCCGAGATTTGTAGGACCATACCGAGTTTTGGGCGTATGGGAGAATAGGCTAACAAGTTGGAGTCACCGAAGGACTGTCAAGAGTTCATGATGTGTTTCACGTTTCCCGATGGAAGAAGTGCCATGCGAGGATGGCCAATATTTCCTTGTATGGGGCGCTTGACCTGGAAAGGATAATGAGGTTCCACAGTGGAGTATGGATTTCATAAGTATAAGATTTATCATGGTATGTGGGACATCCACGAGGATGAAGAGATGAAGTGTTATTGGATATAAAGGAGGTATGATGTTGGAAGTATGGATCAATGGAAATTCCATGAAGAGTCGAGTAATCATGTCCCGTTTGGTGCAAATATAAGGAAAAGAGACAATACATTTGGATGGATTTTAAGTATGCGAGGAAGTTGGATGTTGGGATAATGATCGGTTGCCCGGATGATGAGTTCAAGATTTGCAAGTGATGAGATGGGCCATAACCCACGGCCCCAGGACCTGCCAAGAAGCAAGCACACTCTTGCTGAAGGAAAAACCACGGAAGAATTCGACTTGTATCAACCGGCGATTCTATAGGAGTTCATAAAACACGAGAGTTGTTAAGGAGCGATAGATGTTTGTTTGGCTTGAGAATCAATGGATTTTCGGACTTGGTTAAGTCGACAAGAGAAATTCTGCAATGCTTGTGAGGATGACCGAGTGTTAGAATGCGAGATTAAGCTAAACCATGTACAAGGTAATGATTTGGGTGTGGGATGGATTGATCACCATACCGACTTACTCTTATTATTAAGCTTTGCTATATGGGATAGTAAATCTGAGTGACTTACCTATAGTTGCAAGGCAGCGATATTAAACCTTGTTTAAACCTTAGAAAGGTATAGGTATTTTTTTCCCCTTGTACTGCTGCGGTTGTTGCCAACCGTAGGATATACGGTGAGGTTCAACAGACCGTTTTCTGCGGGAGAAACCATAAATCGTTGACCACCATGAGATACCGATATTTGTTTAGAATTGGCGCCGGACCGTCACTAAGAAGACCGATTTGGGATAACCTTACCAAGAGGAAAGGACAAAGGAATTGAGGAAAAAGGTTATGCCACTACGGAAGAGCCCGAGAAGGAATTATCCTTAAGATCGGGGGAGACCGACCTTTATCGATAATAAGGATGGAGTATATGAGTTTTGATGGAACCTTAACAATGCATCTAAGGGTGGTAGCACCCGAGACCCGAGAAACGGCGAAGGATTTTGAAGACCCCCAAACCCTAACCTATTTCTTGCTAGCCTCTCGAATCTAGGGGCGAGATTCATTTTAAGGTGGTAGTTTGTAACATCCCAAAATTCTAAATTTTGGAATGTTATAAACAAATAGATAGATTTGATTGATTGTTTGATTGATTGGTGAAAGTGAGTGAATTGAAACTTTTGAAAGTTAAATGAGAGGAATAAAGGACTTTCCCAAACTTTCATTTTGCTTTTATGAACTTGAATTCAAATTCTTTTATCACAAAACCACGGAGAGAAGATGACATGACTTCTTCCATTTATTTAAATGACAAGGGTGTTGAAAATATTTGAATTTCATTTGAAAAACATTTCCAATTCTGAAACTTTATGCAACTCAATGATTTTCACGAGAGAAGATAAAATGACTTCTTCAAAACATATGAAATATGAGTTGGGAGTTTCAAAGAATTAAATTCAAAGTTCCTTTGAATTATTTTTCAATTGGAGTTATTTGAGTTTTATTCAAATTATTTTCTCCAAAAATAAAATATATGGAAATAGGGTAACATGATTCCCTACATCGAGAAAATTGGAGAGAAATTAATTTTGGTATTTTTAAAATGATTTTCAGTGGATTTTATTAGGGTAGTAGCACTGTTTGTTTTATTTGAATTTTTGTGTATTTTATTTGAAGCTAGAATAAAGTTCATCATGTAGAAATCTTTTTCTGAAAATTTTGATATATTATATGCCTATATAATATATTTATTTATTAGTTTTATTAATTTTATTTGTCTCTGTTAAAAAATTTAAAAAAAAGCAGGCGCCTTGGGCCAAAGGCCCAAGCCGCCAAATCACCGGCCGGCGAAAAGGCCAAATAGCATACGCATCTGCACGCACCTAGGGGAGCAAGGAGCCCCAAGTTTCCTATTCTTTTACGATTCTGGTAGAATTTGACCCGTTTTGTTATTCCGTTTTTTATTCCTAGGATTCCTAATCCTAATCTATTTCTTGTCCCCTACCCCAAGCAAAACCCTCCCTCCCCAATATAAATACCCAAGCACCCCCCCTCAACACATCAAATCAACTCTCCTCTCCTCTCCTCCTCCTTGGCAGCAGCAGTGCCGCCCGCCGCCCGCCGCCGCCCCTCACCAGCGCCGCCGCCGCCCCTCACTGTGCGCCGCGCCGCCACTTACCGCCGCCCGCCCCGCCACACTTGAGCCCCTCGCCTCTTGAGGTACTAGCCTCGCGCGCGCGTCCGTTTTCTAGATCGGTTTCTAGATCGGTTTCCGTTCCGTTTTCTAGATCGGTTTTCGTTTGGTTTCCTTTCCGAAACCCTAGATCGATTTTCTTGTCGGTTTTCTTTCTGGTTTTGTTTAGCGGCGTTAAGCTCGATTGATTTTCTTTTATTTTAATTTCCGTCATGGACCTATCCGTAGTCCCTAATCTTCAAGCGGCTATAACTTTTTACTCGTAAGTCGGAATCCATGAAACCAACGCCCACTTCTTCGTTATGATCTATTCTATCCAGTAATACAACTCAAACATGTTTTTGAAAGTTTTAAAATTTGAATTTAAACAGATTTGTATTTGAACTTCGTTTGATCATAACTTGAGTTTACGTAACTCCGATTTAGTTGATTCTTTTGCTAATCGAAGCTCTTGACCTAAACTTTCTGATAAGGCCAAATTCACATAATTTTGGTACTGTTAGAAATTGTTTTATGCTGCAAGAGTTATTTGATTTAGTTTTGACGTTTTCAATTGTTTTCTTGATCTTTCGATCTTTTGGTGATTGCTTATGTGTGGTTACTATTGCTTGATTACGATAGATTGACGGAGTGTGACGAGTAGAGCTATCAAGAGTTTTGAGTCGAATCATCTTCATCAACTTTGCAGGCAAGTAACACTTTGATCATACCTTTTCATACCCAGTTTTATGCATTAGATCAATCCTCAAACACTTGCATGTTTAGGATCTAATTAAATTGTGGGACGGGAAGTAGATTGAGGTAGTACCTATTACCTGTTTTACTTATGAAACCTTGGGAGTTACTTCTACGTGCTTATTATGCCATGCTATGCTCGTGAGCGTGGATTGGGTGAGTGAATATCCATGACAGATGTGAGATTGATAATTAATGGTTTATCTAAGGTGGCAACAAACACACACGGGTGGATTGAGGCACTGGCTATTCAGGACTTGCTGTCAAGGCACACAGGTGAACATGATTTGCTGTATTTCTTGGACCGCCACCCAGGCCCAAAAGGATCATGAGATTATTCAAACTAGAAACTTCCGTGTGCAGCCACAAGCCATTATGGGCTCTGGCCTAGTTGACTAAGTTGTGCGAACTCTTACGGGTAGACTAGCTGATGTAGGGGATGTAGGTTGGTACGGTCTACCCACATGTAAGGTGCTAGTGCTTACGAAAGACTATGTCTTGGTCATCCGTTTCTCAAACACCATGTAGTCGAGAAAACAAGCGAAAGCGATCGAGTCTTGTGGGGAAAAGTCGCAAACCTCTGCGAGTGTACAAACTAATCATGATTAGCCGTGTCCCGGTTATGGACAATTTTGAGTATCTAGTACTGGATATCCTGTTGATCTCATCACGTTACTTAATATAATTTGTTTGGGTTTAATGAGTACTTTTAATTGGGATTGAGGATGCTGTCAACCATTCTCAATGTTTAACAACCACCATGATAGTTAAATAAATTTATTCCTTTGAAGTAGGGAAAAATTGGCTTTTTGCAAAAACTGTAACCATAGAGCTTTCCACCAGCCATATATGCATGTAGTATAGCTTATTCTTTCATTACTCTCTATGTGTTACATTGCGGCATATTCCATGTCTGACCCGTTTCGGGCTGCAACTTTTCATGTTGCAGAATTTTAGAACTGACGAGTAAGTGATACGTTAGGGTTCGATTTCCTATACTCAACTTTGCGTTGGTGTTGATGGGAATCCACAACCTTGTTGCTTCCGCTATCTTTTGGATTGAGGTAATAGTATTTACGTTACTTTATACATGTGATTTACCTCTGTTATAAATCCTTGATCTTGTGTGTCGACATACCGATCCGAGGATGACAAGAAACGAAGACTTGATCCATTGGTCGAATCGCTACATACTGAAGGAGCATGCATGCGAGAGAGATGGGCGTGAAAGGAGTGAACAAAAAGGATTCAAATATTTGAATTGAGATGATGATACATGTAATCCATACTCGAACCAAAATTGATCTATCAAACATGCATACTCATATGAATTCACGCACATCTATGTTATTTAATATGTAGATATTACTGATCCATACATTTTAGTAGAACATAATTTGGTTAATTTTTTGAATTCAACCTTAAGATTTCGAGATCGTTGTATTTGTAAAACATATTATACATATAAAGGAGCAGAATTCTTTGTTGTGCTTTTGAAAGTATATATATAAAAATGATGTATATAGAATGTAATTCCAATTGAAAGCGGATCCCTTGGGAAAAAATAGTAGAATACAAGCGGGATTGAATTGAGTTGCACGATGGCGTGCCTTGTGCAAAATTGAGCGAAGCGGGGAAAGTTGCGATAACCGCCCAAAACCAAAATCTGCGAGATGGAAATCACTACGCCTATCCCTGCCATGCAAAGCCTATCTGCTGGATTTCTATAGGTTTCGATAGGGGTAGGTTTGTAATTTTACCCAAAGCGTGACATAAGCGCCTCTCACCGGTTCATACACGGTGGGTGCCAAAACACAGTGTGCCTCGGCGAAATCGACTCCCTCCCGACTCATATTCATACGATGGGCCCCAAAAACAAACTATCGTCGGCAAATATTGATTGTATCTTGAGATTACCGTCCTATCCCCAACCGACTAATGTTGATGTGATGTAGTAGAAATTTGAAGCAGGGGCTAAGTTTGTAAATTTCCTTGCATTTGAGACAAGCGGCGCCTGAATACATGGTTCCTCCTTCCTCTCTACCTCCTTTTCCCCATTAGGTACTCCGTGGGCACCAAAACACCCTCTCCACCCCACCCTCCTCCGTCCGCCACCCCATACACGCCGTCCTCCTCCACCATGCGGAGCTGATACCCCGATGCCGTCGTCCATTACAAGAGATCGACCTCTCTCATCCATGCCTTGGACGGGATCCTTGCATCCGTCCTCTCACTTCATCCCGCCGTCGTCCACCTTGCGGCGCCGCTCCTCTGACCGTCTAGTCCACCGCGCCACGCCGCCACCGTCTACCCTCCTAGATCTGCTTCCACGCCGCTCACAGCCATCGCTACGCCAGCACCGTCAAATTCTCAGCATATCACGTGCAGCGCCCGCACAGGCGGTACTCTTTCGTATCTGCTCAACTTATTTATCGCAGCAAGAAAATAGATCGCCACCTGCTTTACTCTGATTTCTTGTCTTGGTTGCGAAGTTGCCTTTGTCGGTTTGCACCTTGGATCCGCCATGGCACGCTCAACACTATACTCCCAATGCTTATGGTTTTCCCCTTTTATATTCCACACTATTTAAATCATAGTAGAATAAATTTCAAAATTGGGTCAGTCAATTTTTTAGAGCTCGCCAGAGTTCGCCGGTGCGATCCAAGGGGCTCGGGTGGTTGTGGGGCCTCATGAGCAGAAGAAAACTCGACCTTGGTGGGGGTGGGGTGGCGGAGGAACACAGGCGGTGGGGCGGTGGTCGGCCGCCCGGCCCGTCTTGATGTCTGTATGGGAAGAATTAAGAGGCGAGGAAGAAGAAGGGTTAGGAGGCGTGGGATCTTCATCCAACCACCGAAATGGTCGAGAGCAGTGGGAGTTGCATTCTTAATGCGCTCTGGTTCATCTTGTGTGGGCACTGCGCAACCAACATTTTATTATCCAAAATCTGATTGCTCTTCTTTACCATGTTCCTTTTCCGTTCTTCTTTAATATGTACTCTCTCCGTTCCTAAATACAAGTCTTTGTATAGATTCCACCATGGACTACATATGGAGCAAAATGAGTGAATCTACACTCTAAAATGTATCTGGATACATCTGTATGTGATCCTTAGTGGAAATCTCTACCAAGACTTATATTTTGGAACGGAGGGATATGCTAATAGTCTGATATGTTCCTTGTCTTGAAGATGGCGAGGACATTTGCAGTGTAGAGGTCTATCACGATCGGTTGTGATGGACACTTTGAGCCTCTTTGATTCGTAGGATCTTGTAAACATAGGAATAGGATTTGTAGTGGCCTGCCCACTTGAATCCTATAAGAATAACAAGGAAATGCTGGCAGTGTGTCGCCTTTGAGAGTTACACTAATATTGATGATCGCACCTTCACTTGAAGAGAGCTGGTGCGAAGCCTTTCTAGCCGTACCGAAGCAATACTAGCACATATATTCCAGCAAGTTCCACTTTGCTGATTTTACTCTGATGCTTAAGGTTTTCCGTGATATCTACACTATGATCTGTGTAGATG